>CM074451.1:3625220-3902720 GCA_037101425.1 Elopichthys bambusa
AACTCTGGCAGCTGCATTTTGGACTAATTGTAGCTTGTTTATTGAGGAAGCAGGACAACCTAGTAATGTATCTAGTAATCTAGTCTAGACGTCATGAATGCATGAACTAACTTTTCTGCATCAGAAATAGATAACATATTACCTAGCTTAGCAATGTTTCTGAGGTGGAAGAAGGCTGTTTTTGTAACATATGAAATATGATTTTCGAAGGACAAATTGCTGTCTAATATAACACCCAGGTCTTTAACTGTGGAGGATGGAGTAACAGTACATCCTTCTAAATGCAGATTGTAGTCTGGGAGATTCTGTGTACAAGTTTTTGGCCCAATAAGTAATACTTCAGTCTTATCTGAATTTTAGTATAAGAAAATTACTAGTCATCCAATGTTTTACTTCTTTAACACACTCTGTCAGATTGGATAATTTGGAGATTTCATCTGGCCGTGATGAAATATATAACTGAGTATCATCGGCATAGCAGTGCAAACTAATTCCATGTTTTCTTATAATATCACTGAGTGGCATCATATATATTGAAAATAGCAGAAGGCCTAACACAGATCCTTGCAGCACTCCATAATTTACTATCGTTTTTCCCCGTTTAAATAGACAAAATTGTGACGGTCTGATAAGTACGACCTAAACCACATTAATGCCTGTCCCTCAATACCAGTGTAATTTTGTAGTCGATCTAGGAGTATTTTATGATCTATAGTGTCAAATGCAGCACTGAGATCAAGTAACACTAGTATTGAGATACAGCCTTGGTCAGAAGCTAGAAGTCATTTGTAATTTTAACGAGCGCAGTTTCTGTGCTGTGATGAGACCTGAATCCTGACTGAAATGTTTTATAGATAACGTTTTTTTGCAAGAAGGAGCACAATTGAGCAGATACAGCTTTTTCTAGTATTTTAGACATAAATGGAAGATTTGAAATGGGTCTGTAATTTGCTAATATACTTGGATCTAATTGTGGTTTCTTAATGAGGTGCTTAATAACTGCTAGCTTGAACGGTCTTGGGACATGACCTAGAGATAAAGACGAGTTAATAATATTGAGAAGAGGCTCTTCTGCTACAGGTAACAACTCTTTCAGTAGTTTAGTGGGTATTGAATCTAATAAACATGTTGTTGGTTTAGACACAATGATACGTTTATTTAGCTTTTCCTGTCCTATAGTTGCACTGCACTGTTCTTGATGGGCAGTAATTGAAGCGGAGTCATAAAACGCTGTCAATGGTTGTACATTTACAATTGTATTTCTGATGCCTTCGATTTTCTCAGTAAAGAAATTCATAAAGTCATTTTAGAGTCTTTCTATAATGGGACGAGCTGTTTTCTACGCGATTCTGAAGACCTCTAAGTGAGTTTGTCTCCATTTGTGTTCTAGATTATGAGTTTCTCTCTTGATAGCGTGAGTAATACTGTTGTACCATAATTGTTATTGAGTTGTTTTGGTGGGATTTTATATATATATATATATATATATATAGGTTTTCAAAATACTTTGTCCAGATTTCTCTATCTTGTATTGGTAGGTCTTGTGGTTTTGTTGTACTCAGATTATTCCACATATCCCAGAACTGATTATGGTTTACTGAGTTTTCTATTTACTGTAAATTTTTTGTCAGATGGTGTTGCTTTTTCACTCTAATTGTGTCTTTGTATGGTTTTAGTTTTAAACAGTATTCAGTTCTGATGTCTTTATGTTTCAGATTTGATAATTTTCGAAGTTGTTTCCTTAATGTTTTGCAGTCTGAGTCAAACCATCTTTTGGTGTATTTTTAGTATATTTTTTGCCTTTCTTTTTCAATTCACTTCTATGTGCTGCTTTTTTAAATATATAATTGATTTTATTTGTAGCCAAATTAACACCATCTTAAGTTGTTTCAAATTTCTTATTAATAAATGTATTTATTAATTTTTTTTAGTTCTTCCGAATTGAGGGCTTGGATAAATTTGTCTGGGCTGTCTGGAGCCCATCTGTATCTCTGCTGGACCTGATACATTTAGCAGGTTTTCAGCCTGTTTTGATCTGGTGTGTGATGTGTTTTGATGTAAATGTTAGTTTGGTTATGGTCAGAGAGTGGAGTTTGCTGTTTGACAGTAAATGCACTGAAGGAGGAAGGGTCCATGTCAGTGATGGCATAATCAACTACACTAGCTTCAAGTCCCTTCTGATCCTGCCGTAAGTATGTACAGGCCCGAGGCTCGGCAGAGCTGTACTAACTCTCTACCGTTTTTATTTACAGTTTGGTTAAGGTTGTTTCTTGGTGGGAGATTTTTTGTAAGACTCAGGGGGTTTTGGCCAAAGACATATTCATTGCCCTTTGGATCTATGTTATCAGGTTCAGATCCTGTTCTTGCATTAAAGTCTCCACACAGCAGCACATTTCCCTGGGCTTGGAAATGGCTGATTTCTGTGTGGAGGTTGTTCAGATATTCCTCATCATAGTAAGGGGATTCTGCTGGCACATCTGGAATATAGATGGCACAGAGATATGTGTCAGTAGTTGAAATGCCAATTTGGTTGTTTAGTTTTAACCAGCAATGAAATTTTCCAACTGTACAGAAATGTGTTTGGCCAGATCCTCCCTGTACCACATCAGAATTCCTTCCAAGTCTCGTCCACGATGGACTGTACTTAATTTCACTGAGGACACAATTACTTCATAGTAGCCTGAGGGACAGTAGGTAAGCACATCATTTCTACACCAGGTTTCAGTGAGAATGATAATATCTGCATCTTTGATATTTTTCAGAAATTCAGGGTCTGTGCTTTTAGAACCAAATATTGAAGAATGAAGACCCTGAATATTCCAACAACTTATATGAAATGAACGCATTAGTATTATTAAAGATAAACCTATTTGGTAAGACAGACAGAAAATAACATGCAAAGGTATGGTGCACATGTGAAAATGGCAAAGAATTTACAGTATCTCACAGAAGTGAGTACACCCTTCACATTTTTGTAAATATTTTATTATATCTTTTCATGTGACAACACTGAAGAAATGACACTTTGCTACACTGTAAAGTAGTGAGTGTACAGGTTGTATAACAGTGTAAATTTGCTGTCCCTTCAAAATAACAACACACAGCCATTAATGTCTAAACCGTAAAAATGTCCAAATTAGGCCCAATTAGCCATTTTCTCTCCCCAGTGTCATGTGACTCGTTAGTGTTACAAGGTCTCAGGTGTGAATGGGGAGCAGGTGTGTTAAATTTGGTGTTATCGCTCTCACTCTCTCATACTGGTCACTGGAAGTTCAACATGGCACCTCATGGCAAAGAACTCTCTGAGGATCTGAAAAAAAGAAGTGTTGCTCTACATAAAGATGGTGTAGGCTATAAGAAGATTGCCAAGACCCTGAAACTGAGCTGCAGCACGGTGGCCAAGACCATACAGCGGTTTAACAGGACAGATTCCACTCAGAACAGGCCTCGTCATGGTAGACCAAAGAAGTTAAGTGCACGTGCTCAGCGTCATATCCAGATTATAACACACAGGGGGTGTCCTGTGAAGTCTCGGATGGTCTGCTGGGCGTGGCCTGTTGTGCTGCATCGTTTTGCAGTGACTTTCTGATGTGGGAAGAGTTTCTGTGGGTCCAAGAACTTTTCATTAGAGTCCATGAGGAGAAGAACATCTGGATCAGGTTCTGGAGGGTGAGCAGGTGATGTTTGTGTGTCTGCGGGTGTCTGTGTGTTTGTGGCAGGCTCGCTGTCTGTGTTTGTGTAGTCTGTAGTAGGAGCTGTACTGGAGTGAATTGTGTTTTTTTTTTTTTTTTTTTTTTTTTGTGTTTTTCTGTAACTGCTCTCTCATTTCTTGCAGCTGTCTGGAGAAGTTCTCTTCTTTTCTTTCTTTCTCTCTTTGGTTTTCTTCTTGCAGTTCTTGAGAGTTCTTGTGAGTTCAATGATGGAGGAGTTGGTCTCTTTCGTCAGCTGAGTTCATCTATGAGCTCTTGGATGTAAATGTTTGTGTTGTGTGTGTCTGAGAGTTTGACTTGAGTGTGTTCTCTGAATTTAGTGAAGTCCAATTCCACTCAGAACAGGCATTGCCATGGTCAACCAAAGAAGTTAAGTGCACGTGCTCAGCGTCATATCCAGAGGTTCTGTTTGGGAAATAGACATATGAGTGCTGCCAGCATTGCTACAGAGGTTGAAGGGGTGGGGGGTCAGCCTGTCAGTGCCCAGACCATACACCACACACTGCATCAAATTGGTCTGCATGGCTGTCGTCCCAGAAGGAAGCCTCTTCTAAAGACGATGCACAAGAAAGCCTGCAAACAGTTTGCTGGAAAAAGCAGACTAAGGACATGGATTACTGAAACCATGTCCTGTGGTCTGATGAGACCAAGATAAACTTATTTGGTTCAGATGGTGTCAAGCGTGTGTGGCGGCAACCAGGTGAGGAGTACAAAGACAAGTGTGTCTTGCCTACAGTCAAGCATGGTGGTGGGAGTGTCATGGTCTGGGGCTGCATAAGTGCTGCCGGCACTGGGGAGCTACAGTTCATTGAGGGAACCATGAATGCCAACATGCACTGTGACATACTGAAGCAGAGTATGATCCCCTCCCTTCGGAGACTAGGCCACAGGGCAGTATTTCAACATGATAACGACCCCAAACACACCTCCAAGACAACCACTACCTTGCTAAAGAAGCTGAGGGTACCTAAACCCTATTAAGCATCTGTGGGGCATCCTCAAACGGAAGGTGGAGGAGCGCAAGGTCTCTAACATCCACCAGCTCTGTGATGTCGTCATGGAGGAGTGGAAGAGGACTCCAGTGGCAACCTGTGAAGCTTTGGTAAACTCCATGCCTGGTTAAGGCAGTGCTGGAAAATAATAGTGGCCACACATAATACTGAGACTTTGGGCCCAATTTGGACATTTTCACTTAGGGGTGTACTCACTTTTGTGGCCAGTGGTTTAGACATTAATGGCTGTGTGTTGAGTTATTTTGAGGGGACAGCAAATTTACACTTATACAAGCTGTACACTCACTACTTTACACTGTAGCAAAGTGTCATTTCTTCAGTGTTGTCACATGAAAAGATATAATAAAATATTTACAAAAATGTGAGGGGTGTACTCACTTCTGTGAGATACTGTACATTAGTGCAATTTTTTTTTTTTGTCAATAGAGCACTGTGTTTGTGAATGATGTTCTTATCTGCTCAGGAGCTGGTCGCACAGTATGTGCAGCATCTCTCTGATCTGGCTCAGTTCGCTGGTAGGTGTGGCGGTGGTGGGTGGAGCAGGAGGCGGGGCTACAGCTTCAGCGTAGCTCTGTGCTCTCGGTTGCCGTGATTTCTCTTGGTGTGGATGTCGGGGGTTTTTGGTTTCTTCTTCCTGATGGGGGCTTGATGGCCAGCAGGTGGACGTGAAGTTGGTGACCGCAGGTTTACAGGTGTGTAGTGATCCATAGGTGGGTGTGGGTCTGATGGATGACGTGCTTGTCCAGCCGACATCTTTCCTCACTGTGGTCGGAGGGGTGTGTCTGAGCATGTAGGGGTGGATGGGCCGGTAGTGTTCTGGGGTTGGTAATAAGTGTCTTGGTGACTTTGGGCTGCGGCCCAGGGCTGCGTCTTTTAGGGTCCTTGCAAAAATACGCACTGCGTCTTTGTGTAGGTGGAGTCCATCATACAGGTGTTGGAGGCCGATGAGGTGGTGGTGGACCAGGTGCACATTTGGGAGTGCAGAACATCTACGGGAAATTTCAGCATTGATGCTGTAGATGATGTGTGGTGGTGTGTCACGTCATAGGAGAAGTGTGGAGATGATGATCCGGGACTCTGGGAACTTTTTTCTGGCGATTTCTGCCATTTTCCTGACAGCATCAGCAGTATTGTTGCGCAGCGAGTGGAGGTCTCGGTGTGGATTATAACACACAAGGGGTGTCCTGTGAAGTCTCGGATGATCCGCTGGGCGTGGCCTGTTGTGCTGCATCGTTTTGCAGTGACTTTCTGATGTGGGAAGAGTTTCTGTGGGTCCAAGAACTTTTCATTAGAGTCCATGAGGAGAAGAACATCTGGATCAGGTTCTGGAGGGTGAGCAGGTGATGTTTGTGTGTCTGCGGGTGTCTGTGTGTTTGTGGCAGGCTCGCTGTCTGTGTTTGTGTAGTCTGTAGTAGGAGCTGTACTGGAGTGAATTGTGTTGTTTTTTTGTGTTTTTCTGTAACTGCTCTCTCATTTCTTGCAGCTGTCTGGAGAAGTTCTCTTCTTTTCTTTCTTTGTCCTCCTTGGTTTTCTTCTTGCAGTTCTCTGAGAGTTCTTGTGAGTTCAATGATGGAGGAGTTGGTCTCTTTCGTCAGCTGAGTTCATCTTTGAGCTCTTGGATGTAAATGTTTGTGTTGTGTGTGTCTGAGAGTTTGACTTGAGTGTGTTCTCTGAATTTAGTGAAGTCCAATTCCAGCAAAGCTAAACTGTCTCTCAGTCGACGGTCAGATGGTGAAGGTGAAAGATTGACTGGGTCTTCCTCCTCAGAGTCTGTGCAGTTTGCATGAGGCTTGTCTCTCTCCTCCTCGACTCTGGCCTTCAGCAGGGGGAAAATCTCCTCGAATGAGTTCAGGCTTACTTCATTGACTTGAAGAAGGAAGGTGCCTTTATGTGCTTGTATTCCTCACAGATGGCTGATTTCCATGCATTAATCAGAGTGGTAGAAGATGAGGTTGTTCCTGATTATTTTCCCATTGAGTTGAATGTAGTCAGCATACAGAAGATCAGGATTGTCTCTAAAAGTTTTCTCTTTGTGTTTTTTTCTGGCCTGCACACTTTTGCACTTCTCTGGGTAAGACACCTCCCTGCACTCTGCCTGCGCCAGGGTCACCATGGCGATCAGACTGATCAGACTGGGCACTGAGCCAAAACTGCAGCTAACTTAACTTAGCTTTTAGCTTGTAATAATGAAAGATCTTACTAGAATATAATCAAAATATACAGTTTTTGTGAAAGTTTTTTGCCAGAAAGTGCTCACCTCTCTGTTTAGCAAGTGAAGATCAACAATTGTGTGAAGTTTTTCAGCTGTAGTTCCTTTAAAAAATCATTTAGCTGGAAAACTGCAGTTAGCTGTTATAGTGGTGATCCAGCAACCAGATGCTAATCCACAGCTTCCAGTCTTCTTTTTTTATTAAAATGTGTTTTCAGTCTTTACCCGAATCCAAGTTGTTCCTCTGCTGTTTTTACTTGTTTGTTGTCGTTATCTCACTCTCTGTCTCACTTTTTAGCTTAAACTTTTATAATTTTTCAGGAGCTCATCCTTAGAGTGGCTGATCAGTGTCTCTCTCTCTCTATCTATCTATCTATCTATCTATCTATCTGTCTGTCTGTCTGTCTGTTTGTCTGTCTGTCTGTCTGTCTTTGTATCTTTCTATTGTTCTGCCTGTCTGTCTATCTATCTATCTATTAAAGGTATTCTTTTTTTCAGTAGGAAAGGTGTCATTTAAGCGGCCCCTAAAGTAATAATTAACAATTTTTACAAAAACCAACTTTAGCTTTATTGTCGCTGTGAAGCTGCTTTGAAACAATATGTATTGTGAAAAGTGCTATATTAATAAAAATGACTTGACTTGACTTGACTGTCTGTCTGTCTGTCTGGATAGATAGATAGTCAGTCAGTCAGTCAGTCAGTCAAGTCAAGTCATCTTCATTAATATAGCACTTTTCACAATACATATTGTTTCAAAGCAGCTTCACAGCGACAATAAAGCTAAAGTTGGTTTTTGTAAAAATTGTTAATTATTACTTTAGGGGCCGCTTAAATGACACCTTTCCTACTGAAAAAAAAAGAAAGAATACCTTTAATTCATTCTTGCCGTTCATTTACGTGTTTAGTCTATAGGTTTGCGTGTTTGAGTGTGTACGTGCGCAGAGTCTTTTTTTTTTTTTTAAAAAAGAAAGTGATATTTGCCAAATTACTTGTACAAATAACGTTTTATCTATACATAGGGAAAGGAGAGGGAAATGGGCTTTTGCAGGGGATAATTTAGTTGAAACGTCAGGGCTGCGCTATCGTCATGTCTAGGCGCAGGTCCTTCATCTCATTTGGATACGGCCTGGATCTGGCAGGCTGCGGCAAACCTCGGGATAAACAGAGAGAGACTAATATTAGCGTAGACGCCATTCTTCTTATGATATAGCGAATACATCAGGTGTTATGGGAAGTGTTCCCGGTTCCGGCTGACTTAATATATGCAGCCTAACAATTTACATGAATTGAATTATAGAAGTAGATAATGTGTTATGTGTATGCAAGTTTAAACAGATGTGTTTTTAGTCTAGATTTAAAGTGTGTCTGCTCCACGAACAGTGATAGGAAGATTGTTGAGTTTAGGTGCTAACTAGGAAAAGGATCTGCCGCCTGCAATTGATTTTGATATTCTAGGTATTATCAACTGGCCTGAATTCTGAGATCGCAATAGACGTGAAGGACTATAATGCATAAAGAGCTCGCTCAGGTACTGGGGAGCTAAACCATTTAGTGCTTTGTAGGTAAGTAGCAAGATTTTAAAATCTATATGATGTTTAATACGGAGCCAATGCAGTGTTGACAGAATCGGGCTAATATGGTCATACTTCCTGGTTCTAGTAAGAACTCTAGCTGCTGCGTTTTGGACCAACTGTAGTTTGTTTAACAGGCGAGCAGAACAACCACCCAGTAGAGCGTTACAGTAATCTAGCCTTGAGGTCATGAACGCATGAACTAACTGTTCCGCATTTGTCATTGAGAGCATATGTCGTAGTTTAGATATATTTTTAAGATGGAAGAACGCGGTTTTACAGATGCTAGAAACATGGCTTTCAAATGAAAGATTGGTATCAAAGAGCACACCCAGGTTCCTAACTGACGACGAAGACTTAACAGAGCAGCCATCAAGTTAATTTTGTGAATTGGTAAGTTTCATCAGGGTGCGAAGAAATATAGAGCTGAGTATCATCAGCGTAACAGTGAAAACTAATGCCATGCTTCCTAATGATATCTCCCAAGGGTAGCATGTACAGAGTGAAAAGCAACGGTCCTAGTACTGAGCCTTGTGGTACTCCATATTGAACTTGTGATCGATATGACATCTCTTCGTTTACTACTACAAACTGATATCTATCTATCTATCTATCTATCTGTCTGTCTGTCTGTCTGTCTGTCTCTGTCTATCTATCTATCTATGTATCTATCTGTCTGTCTGTCTGTCTGTCTCTATCTATCTATCTATCTATCTATCTGTCTGTCTGTCTGTCTCTGTCTATCTATCTATCTATGTATCTATCTGTCTGTCTGTCTGTCTGTCTCTATCTATCTATCTATCTATCTATCTATCTATCTATCTATCTATCTATCTATCTATCTATCTATCTATCTATCTGTCTGTCTATAAGCATCACTATGTAATAGATTGAAATTGTGTCTTTTTTAGTTGTTCATATGTTGTTAATGTTTTTAATGACTATCCCAAACCCTGAAAGTTAAGAATAATAGTATAGTGAAATAAATTGAACAAACAAATAATAAAATAAAAAATAAAATATCCACTTAAAAGGTTGGGTTATTCATACAGCAGTTTCCAGGAACAAAGTCACTGGAAGACATTTCATTTTTTTAAATGAGAGCTGGCCGTGATCATTCCAGGAGCTTTTAGCAGATTTTGAATTCAATCACAAAACACCCACGTAGACTCATTATTGTATGCTGTCATTTCAAAATTACCATAATTATGAGTTCTCAACTTGTAAACAACATTCACATCTTTGAAGATCTCGTAATTACAATTTGGGAACTTTTCATGAAAGCTCAGACTTCTTTCACTTGACGTCACATAAAAACCATTGAAATGGCATGCTTCTGTGGTTAAAGGTTGTTCGCAACCTCTACATATTTCTGTTTGATATTTCCACCTATTGATGATGAAGATTGACAGCAAAGTCGGATCCATTTTGGCATTATGAGCATCACAATCTGTATCATTTTACAGTAAATCCTCATTAGTTAATGTCTAACCAAACATGAACTAACAATGAGCAACACATCTGTTTCAGTTATGTTAACTGATGTAGTTAACTAATGTAAAAAAAAAAAAAAAAAAAATCTCTGCGTACAAGGCCACAAATAAAATCTCTTGAGTTGTTGAGATTTTCAGCCACCAAGATGAAATTTCCTTAAACGTACCTCTTCGCTAAAAGTGTATATGAATGAATTAATACTCAAGAAAATCAAGAAGTGCTGAACGAATAAATGTGGGAGAACACAAAAGAGTTTAAGAAGTATAAAAGAGGCGAAGAGCAACTGGAAGTGGTTGTTTCGGCCAAGACTGGGAGCCTGTGTCGCCTCTAGCGCTCATAACGTTACGCTAACAAGACCGATAAAAGAACATTGAGTTTTATTAGTTCTGCTGTAGAAGAAACAAAGAAAAACATCCCCAGACAGCACTGGCACGAGAAGACACGGGCCCAGAGCGAGAGAAGGAGCATTTTCTTCTGCTCCTAATGCCGTTATTTTATCCAGATGATGCAGCCTCTCTCTGAGATGAACGCCTCATTTACTCAGATGATTCAGCTGTAATCAGAAACATCCAGCGCAGCTCAATCAAAGCCTGTGGAGAGCAGGAGAAGCTGATGATATATTGATCCCCAATTCTGAGAGAACAGGCCAGAGGAGACGTGATCCTGAAAGACTTCCTCCTGTTGGAGCCCCGTGAGGTCTAGAATGTTCCAGCAGCCGCACATTCACTCCATGTGTGTCCGGCACTATCCATTCAGAGAGCTCATCTTTCCTTTCTCTTATTCTCCTCTGTCTGCCCGCTTCCCCCATTTTCTCACTTCTCTATATACTTTGGTCTTAAACCTCGTTTAGTTGACTATTAGGGAGCAGCCCTAAATTTTTCTGATCCCAATTGGCAGATTTTTCTCTTGTTTAAGGCACTTTTCAGAAAACATGCCTTATCTTAAACGGGTGGTTGATTATGAACTTTTTTAACTTTAGTTAGTGTGTAATGTTGCTGTTTGAGCATAAACAACATCTGCAAAATTACGACGCTCAAAGTTCAATGCAAAGGGAGATATTTTCTTTTACAGAAATCGCTTTTTAAGGACTACAACAAACAGCTGGTAGGGACTACAACAAGCTTCTTCCCGGGTTAGTGACATCACAAACCCCAAAATTTACATAACCCTGCCCCCGAGAACAAGCAACAAAGGGGGTGAGGCCATGTTGGGCTGCTTTAGAGAAGAGGAAGAGTTGTTATAGTAGAGTGTTGTTGTCATGCTGTCATTTTATGCCAGACTTCTTCACAAACGAGGGTCAATTCAATGCTGGATTTGCACAAAAGATTAACATGACGGCACATGCTAGTGGATGAGCTGAATCAACTCCACAGCAACTACATAAATTTATCCACTAACCATTCAGAAACATTCAGTTTCATTCTAAAAGTTGTAACTTCTTCCTGAGTCTCTCCATCAGTGTCGACTCCGGTTTGAACAATTTAAGGCTGAACACCGTTACTGACAATCCTCATTTTGTCTGCGTGAGATTCTCCAGCTTTGTTGTTGTTGAGCTTTTAAAGCTCCGCCCTCTTCTGCATTTAAAGGGACACACACAAAAAAACGGTGTGTTTTTGCTCACACCCAAATGGGGCATATTTGACAAGCTAAAATAAATGATCTGTGGGGTATTTTCAGCTGAAACCTCACAGACACATTCTGGAGACACCAGAGGCTTATAATGCATCTTGTGAAAGGGGCATAATAGGTCATTTTGCTTTTCAACTAAATTTATCTCGATCAAAGAATGTTTAGATATTTGTACTGGAAAACAAGACAAAAATAAAGTGCATTTCTCTGGGAAATTTTATGGTGGGTGAAGCAAAATTAGCAGTTACACTTTATTTTACAGTATGTGTAATATATGCATTTGCATATATTAATATGTTATATATTAATAGCTAATATATTAACTAATCTTAACAAATTAGAGCTTATTGTAAAGTGTGTTAAAAGGTCTTCCATTTTGTATACATTTCTATAAAAAATAAGTGAGCTGATAGTTTAAGCCCAGACAGATCTCTCATATTTGCGGTCAATCTTTTACCTTTTTATTATTTCACATTCATCCTCCCCTCCTGGTTTGAATCATGGTAAACTAAACTAATCTTTTGCATGTGTATTTGCTCAAACTACCCAGCGTTCATTCCAAACTCTCTCTCTCTCTCTCATTACAGACATTGATGAATGCCGCATGAACAACGGAGGGTGTGACCATGTGTGTAGAAACACGGTGGGCAGCTTCGAGTGCAGCTGCAAGAAAGGATACAAACTTCTGACCAAAGATGAGAGGACGTGCCTAGGTATACTAGACAAGGAAAATGATATGTCATTATGTTTGAAGCATAAACCTCACTAAATTAAATGTGAATCTTTTTGTTCTCCTGGTTTGCTTGACAGTTTCCCTGCAGCTGGTTTACCGCTCTCAGTGATACTGTGGGCAGATTGTTTGTGATCTTGCAGGGTTTATGAGGTTTATGAGCTGGCAGTTAGTTTGGTCAGGAAAGCTTGGTGTTAATACAGGAGCAATCCCTCAGAGAACATTTAAGGTAATACTACCCTGCCAGTCTTCATAAATGCATTCCTCCGATCCTGAGTCCCCTCGCTGGTCTTAAAATGTACCCATCGATCGACACTATTGCACACACCCGGCCTGGGAACATTTCTGGAAAAGATGGTTTGATGTCAGTCTGTTCTATTGCTCAGTATAGACTTCTGTTCATCTCATTACAGCGTCAGTACCACCATTTCACAGCACGCATTCTACAAGATAAGACATTTGTCAGGCGCTAGGCTCTGTTGTGCAACAAATCCTCTGCTATGGTCTTGTCAGTCATCTTGCCTTACTCTCATGGCACGAGATCCCGTCACACCCCTAGTAATTATTATATATATTATTATTCTTATTATAGAAAATAAGTAGCAGTTGAATATAGTCATTTAGGCTCTGCTGTTAATTTTACCTTTAAATGAGAGACTTCCTAGTATACTTTAGTTTATAGCATTGGTTCAGAGAGATTTTTCAAACTATCAGTATAGGCTGATATCATTCTTTATAATCGGCTTTTGGTCTCTGCGATATATTGGTATATCTATAAATATAACTATTATATTTTAAAAGAAATACCACTTGGTATGACAGTGCAATAAGATTCCACTGGTTAATGCATTTACTAACATTAACTAACAGTGAGCAATACATTTGTTACAGTACTTTAATTGTTAACCTTAGTTAATACAAATACAACTCTTAATTGTTAATGTTAATTAAAGTAGTTAACTAATGTTAACAAATGGAACCGTATTGTAAAGTATTACCAAACAAATTTATTTAAAAAAAAAAAATTGTGTATATATAAATAATTCCTACATGACCAGGAGAAAAATCATACATTTTGATTCCATGTTGTCTATTACTTAAAGTTGTAACATCTTCTTAAACGGAGCTGATGTTCTCTTCTCCCAGTTTTTCCTGTTTCTCAGATTGGGTGAGTGTGGGAACGGTCTGTGCTCAGCACTTTGACTGCCCGTGTGCGGGTCTCTGCGGGGCAGGGAGGGCATCTCCTCCTGTCACTTAAAATGCCCTAACCATTGTTGTAAGGAATGTCAAAATGTCAAGTGATAAAATAATCCATGACCTTTTGCCCTCATCTACAATAGCCTCCAGAACTGGGAGAACCAGAATTGTCTGGCATTTGCTGGTTTATATCAGCAGCTTATTTTTGCTCATACTTAGGGTTAGAAGTTTGTTCAAATCACTTACCTTAAGTACTTTAGCATGTCAAGTCACCTTTAAGTATATAGTGCTTCATATAATAGAGATTGTTTCAAAGCAGCTTTACAGTAATGAACAGGAAAATAACTGTCAGTGATGCAAACAGAATTCAATTCTGCTGTAAAGCAGCTCTACAGAAGACAATAGTGTCATTATTCAGCTCAAGTGTTGATTAATTCAGTTCAATAACAGTGTGTTGCAAAAAAAATCAAATGTTGCAAAATTCATCAATTATGAAACACATTCAGATATAAAGCAGCTCAAAGCAGACAATAGTGTCATCATTCATTTCAAATTTAGTTCTCATCTGATCAAACTGATAGTTCTCATAAAACTGATAATATTATTGAAGAGCCAGATTTGCTAAACAGGGCAAATTAGCGTGAATTCCAAAAAAGTACCAATAGGAGTGGAAAGTTCTGCGTGAACACAGATTCAGCCAGATCATTTCCATAACGACCAACGCAATCTACCAAGAGCAGTGCAAAGTAGCGTAATGCTTTTTGGGGGCAGTAAATAACGGTGCAAATACAAGTAAATTGACTAGCACAAACCTTAGTAAATCACCTTGCATGAGTCATTTAAATACTCCCAACATTTTTTGCGTCTGAAAGGGAAACTCCTAGAAATGCATATGCAGGTCAGCCGCAAAAACAGCCCTGTCCACGCCTATTCAGCGCAAATTTTTTTTTTTATGGCAAAAGAGGGTTTGCACTGGTGTAAGCTCTAATCTGGCCCCCAAAAAATACTGTCAGGATTTACTAAAGACACACAGTGAAAAATTAGCACTGAAAAGACACAGACAGTGATTTTTGCGGCTGACCTTATTGAATATGCATTTATAGAATTTTCCCTTTCAGACGCAACATTTGAATCATGCATGGTGATTTACTAAGGTTTACGGTAGTCAATTTAGTGGTATTTGCGCCAGTATTT
Source organism: Elopichthys bambusa (assembly GCA_037101425.1). NCBI lineage: Eukaryota > Metazoa > Chordata > Actinopteri > Cypriniformes > Xenocyprididae > Elopichthys > Elopichthys bambusa. The sequence goes on from CM074451.1 coordinate 3,639,968, forward strand.
ACCGCCCCAAGAAAGCATGATGCTAATTTGCGCTGCTCTTGGTAGATTGCATTGCTCATTATGGAAATGATCCGGTTGAATTAATTTGGGCATCGTCAATAGATCACGCGCAGCACTTTCCACTCCCTTTGGCACTTTTTTGGAATTGCGCTAATTTGCCCTGTTTAGTAAATCTGGCCCTTAGTGTACACTTTGTGCATGAATTATTAACTGATGAACTATATAGCATTTGACAGTTCTAAGACAGTTCATCTTGAACATTCTTAAATCAAGGTACAATTACTTGAAAAAAATGTAAGTATTCTTAAAGGATTAGTTCACTTCAGAATGAAAATTTCCTGATAATTTACTCACCCCCATGTCATCCAAGATGTTCATGTCTTTCTTTCTTCAATTGAAAAGAAATTAAGGTTTTTGAGGAAAACATTCCAGGATTTTTCTCCATATAGTGGACTCCACTGGGGTTCACTGGGTTGAAGATCCAAACTGCAGTTTCAATGCAGCTTCACAGAGCTTTATCTAGCGAAATGATCGGTCATTTTCTAAAAAAATTAAAATTATACACTTTTTAACCACAAATGCTCATCTTGCACTAGCTCTGCGATGCGCCACGCATTATGTAATCACGTTGGGTAGGCGGAAGTACTGCAGTAGGGTGAAAAACTCCATCCCATTTTCTCCTCCAACTTCAAAATCATCCAATATCATTGTTTAACCTTTATTTGTAAAGGCCGTTTGACTTAGTCTTTGCACATTCACTTTGTAAACACTTGCTCTGTACTTCCGCCTACGTCATATGTAATGCGTGACGCATCGCAGAGCAGTGCAAGACGAGCATTTGTGGTTAAAAAGTATATAATTTTAGTAAATTATCAATCGTTTTGCTAGACAAGACCCTTATTCCTCGTCTGGGATCATGTAGAGCCCTTTGAAGCTGCACTGAAACTGACATTTGGACCTTCAACCCGTTGGTAACTGTTGAAGTCTACTATGGAGAAAAATCCTGGAATGTCTTAATTTCTTTTCAACTGACGAAAGAAAGACATAGACATCTTGGATGACATGAGGGTGAGTAAATTATCAGGAAATTTTCATTCTGAAGTGAACTAATCCTTTGAGAATGTTTAGATATTTGTCCTGGAAAACAAGGAAGAAAATCATGTTTTGCAGTGGCAGAGCATGTATAGTTGAAAAAAAAAAAGAAATAAGAAAATTCCTTTAGGCTGGGAGAATGTATAACCTGTTGTGCATTTTTCTTGCAAAATAATCATTCCATCAGCCCTTCAGCTACAAATCAGATTGCATAGTTTTCTATGTGTATCCTTCGTGAGGAAAGAAGAGGCTGAGCCGCTGCCGCTGAGTGAATGCTGTGGGTGAAACGTGTAAACAGAATATCTGCTCTATCTCAGGATTAACAGCCTCAGTGTTCCCCTGCTGTCATCAACCTAAAGACCATCAGCGGGGACGGGACTTGTCCTTCAGCACCTCTAAGAAAGGCTGGAGACATTCCTTGGTCGCTTAAGAGGTTTCTGAAGTGTGTTTAGGGGGAGGTGTTATCAGATCCCCAGTGTTTTTGAGGTGGGAGTTTGCTGATAAAGCCCCTATCTGCGCTCTTTAAACAGACCAGCTGTCATTTTACTCTCACAATGCCATTGTTTCAAACTGTGAGATTAAGTGGGACCTGCATGCCTATGTCTATAGGGGTGAAAAAGTCAGAATATCTCACTCATTTTTCTTGGTTAGTGGTGCTTGCTATTATTGCCATTGCTATTACTCGAAACCGAACAGTGAAATTTACTAAATGAAATGAGTTCATTTCACTCAAATATTACTGAAAGTTCATCGCACTTAATAGAAAAAAGTTAATATGAACTCAGTAATTGATTATATTAAGCTGAACTTAAACTGAACGAGTTTGAAGCCCAAAAAAATGCATCCATCAATCATAAAAGTAATACACAAGGCCTTGTGAAGCAAAGCGATGGGTTTTTGTAAGAAAAATATCCATATTTAAAACATTATTAACTATAATAACTAGCTTCCGGCTAGCTTCCTTATCTCCAATTGTGTTTGTCTAAAAGAAGATAGTCATATACATCTAGGATGGCTTGATGCTGAGTAAATATATATATTTTAGGTGAACTATCACTTTAAGAAAGCATCTGATCATAGCGATGTGGATGTTTGCACCAGATCTGCAGTTCAACTCTCCAGTCAAGTCACTTCATGTATATTTATGTAACATTTTCTGCAATGTATTGCTTCAACAAGTTATTTTTCTTACAAAGTCACTTAATTTTGAAACATTTTCCAGAAAACAATCAGTGTATCTTGATTTAAGCATGGTTAGATATTTGTACTGGAAAACAAGGCAAAAAACTGAGAAAGAAAATCATTTTTGGCATCATGGTGGTGGGTTTGCATAGACAAGCACTCACATTTTCTTCAGAAAATCTTGTTAATATTTCAAATATAACTAACCCCCCTCAGTTTTGCCCTTTCTGTTTTTTAGTTTTTCAAGTTGTTTTTTCATGGTACCCACTTAGCACAGAGAACTAAAATGTGGCGATAAAAGAATGAGAGAATGCGGCGCTGCACGTACACACACCTGCTGTCAGACCTCCCATACTAACGCCCAAACACTCTAAAAATAAGCTTTCTGGCATCTTAGCAACACAACCTGACCTTCAAAAAGTTTTTATTTTTTACATTTAACACCTGTTGTTTTAAATCTGGTGCTCTGAAGCAGGTAAGATTATAATTAGGTAGTTGACAAATAACATTAACATTTCATTCAGCAATCAATTTTAGGTGCTATAACTGTCTTAACTGTCACTGCCACTACTTATAACAAGTATAAATAGCATCTCAACAACTATTTGCACTTATTGCAAAGAACTGCTGCTTTTATAGTGTAAATAGAATATATCACTATTTTCACTTAGTGTAAATAGCATCTATTGCTAAGTAAAATATGCTATTTTTAGCCGCTGCCACAAATTAAATAACATCTTCACTGTATGAATTAAATATAAAAGTTACTCAGTCAAGACCAGTGAATCATTCTCTCTTTTTCTTTTGTTATTTGATTATCATTAATTACACAGACGGCAACAGGTTTATTAGGCTGTTGTCACTTTAAGATCTAATGCACAGATCCAATATACTGACACATCCGATTTTCTCCCAACTGTTTACGTTCACTTAAGACACGTGTTTACGTGAATATTCACTGAGACGGCTATTTTGACATAACTTTGCGTATTTAAGTGTGTAGAAGTACAATAAGACGCGAAAGAGAACTTAAAGGGAACCCCTGCTGTTAAGACTTGTATGGCTTAATATAACGTAAATGATGTCTCTTACTGAAATATGTAGTAGAAAACCCATGAAAGATTTACGTTATTTAAAAAATCCATAACATATTTGGACAACATATTTTGTTTGTCGATGACGTCAAATGGTTGCGCTCTGTCAGCTACTTGCATTACTCTATGGCTATTTTTACCGCAACACAACTCGGAATATAATATACGATGCCACATTGTGCAGCTTTTGGTTGTAATTTTCAGTGGATGAGCCACAAAAGAAGCGATGTAAGTCTTTACTGCTTTACTAGCAATAAGAAGAGGAGAAAAGAATGGGAAGTTGTGAAGAATGTGGACGAATAAAACTTTCTAAAGAACCGCGTCTTTGGGCTTGTTTACACTTGGCCACTTCATGCATTTTCTCTGATCGGATAGGTATCCGATCGTGAAAACACCAGATCTAAATGCCCCCCGAAACGCATTTGAGACTGATAAATCCGATCACTCAGACCACTTCAAGAGGTGGTCTGGGATGCATTCCAGTCAAAACTGAACAGGTCTAAATGCATCTGGTTGTTGAAACCACATATGTAAATTTTACTCCTCCCTAAAATACTAAAAAATAAACATGTGAGAGCGTGTTATAGGTTAAATAATGTTATAGCCAGATATGACAGCGCTACTGTAGCACGCATCACCGCAGATGAGCAGCTGATTTTCTGTTCAGCAAGACAATGCGCGAACTGCCGCAAATCAAACTGAAAGTAAGTCGCAGGCACTCAAAACACAATCATCCTCATTAAAAGTGATGAGACTAAGTGATCTTACCAGTGCTGATGCCGTGCTCTCACCGATTGTGGTCTTGATTTTGAAATTAGCTGATGATCAATAAAATGCAGCTCATATGTGTTGCTTTCGGTGATGTGAACTCCATGAAATCTGCATATAGCGCAGGAATTGAAGATCGGATATATTTTGCGGAGACACATTTATGTGGTCAAGTGTAAATGCAATCGTTTTTATAAATCAGACAGCTATCAGATCAGAGAAAACACATGAAATGTAATGTTCTCTCCACTTTAGCCCTGATGCCTTATTTTTCTTCTGTATACTTTGGGGCAACAGTAATCTAGTAACGCATACAGGTCTTAATATCTGTGGGGTTCCTTTTAAAACACGATCAGCCTTTTCAATTTGAGCCAGAGCGCAAAATTAGTGAGGATGAAAACATCGAAGACGTGCAGTGTCTCTGTGGCTATTCGAACCACTGTTGTATGGTGTGTAAAAATCATCTGATATGTCACCTGAATGTATACATACAGTTAAACATGCTGAGAAGATGCTGCTGTTTTATGCGATCACAGATATGAGGCAAAGCTTTGAGGCAGTCTGTCTCAATCGAGATGTGTTATAGGCTTACCTTCGTCAGTCTCCATGACAGGCGGGGAATTTGGTAAAAGCATACACCTATATCCATCGCCAACTGTAAGCTCTTTCAGCTGTGGGCTACTAAAAGCCTCAAAGGCACCAGGGCTTAAGTGAAGAGAACAAAGATGCGGATCTTTAGGAAGTTTTATTTGTCCACATTCTTCACAACTTCCCATTCTTTTCTCCCCTTCTTATCGCTAGTAAAGCAGTAAAGACTTACATCACTTCTCTTGTGGCTCATCGACTGAAAATTACAACCAAAAGCTGCACAATGTGGCATCGTATATTATATTCAGAGTTGTGTTGCGGTAAAAATAACCATAGAGTAATGCAAGTAGCTGACAGAGCGCAACCATTTGACGTCATCGACATAGAACACAAACAAAATGGCGCCGCCCATTGTCCAAATATGTTATGGATTTTTTAAATAACGTAAATCTTTCATGGGTTTTCTACTACATATTTAACTAAGAGACATCATTTACGTTATATTAAGCCATACAAGTCTTAATTCGCCATTCGCACGCTGACTGATAGGCGCTTTCCGTGAGTGTGTCAGCACAGAAAGCAGTACTGACCCAATCTGGCCAGTGACAATTCCGTCAACTGTCCCCAGCATATTTCACTGAATCCCTGGAATCGATTTAACATTTTTCGAGTTTAAATGCTCGAGTCAGAGAACGCATACGAGGCCATGACAAGTCTAAGTCCGCGAAAAGTTTTACTTAAGTCCGAATACCCCAACTCTACACGATTGTGTTTCCAAACGCAAGATAACATTTTGTCTGCACACTCTGAAGGTGATGATACACGGGTGATGAACTTAAGAGATCACTCAGCAACATTGCTCAAAAAGTTGTCCCGCGTATCATCACCTTAAAACGCAAGTCATTTATGATGTAGGAAAAAGAGCCACAGTGGCTTCCCTGATTGCAGCAACAACATTTTTATTACAGATATTTTGTGCCAATTTCCCAGGAAGTGACGGTTTTGTTCTGTTGAACAGATGGGATGGAAAACGCTGCTTATTTGCAAATGTTTATGCGATATTCCAATTTTGCACATAAGTTTAAATCCCAACTTTTGGATGGAAACATATATTGATACTGCTTGACATGTCATTTCAACTGCCTAAATGTATAAATGAAACCTCTTAGAAGTCCATGCCGGTCAAGGGTGTTGTTTGGCTTCAGTTGCCTTTGGAAAACAAGTGAAATCTGACTTTTTACACTAAATCCATGCAGAGTTGAGTCTCCTCAAAAGCATGTGGAGTTATTTATTTTTGCCTGTGGAGTCTATAAAGTCCTTCAAAGTTATTCTCCAACTGAGCAATTGAGTGATATCAGCCCCACTGCAGTCACATCCAATCCCAGGATTGATGTTCACCAAAGGCAAAAAAACAGTGCAGACACCAGCGAGGTGATTTGTTAGATTGAACAAGAGTTTCTGGGACGTGTATTGATTGTGTAACCTTCATTCATGGAGCTGTGCTTTCTCAAGCCTCAAGACTGATGAAGCTGCTTCTTGGTACCACACTTGGAGGTACTTTAACTTGAGGACAATGTGGCCTGAACTGATCTGCCAAAAGGCTAAAGGCTTGTTAATAAACTTGAGTTAACCTTGTTAACTCATTCACACACATAGACTACTTTGCATCAGTGTCCCTATCATTAAAAAATATGCAGTTTTGGGGTGAAATATAACATAGACATTTTTTCATGGGATTTACCTAGACATAGATGAGATGAACAGGGAACTTCTGCAGTAATGAGCGAGGTGGCTATCAACAAAATCCAGAGACCAACCCCGAAACGGTCTTAAGTTATGACACATGCCGTAATACAGCAGACGGGGGAGTGTTTAAGGGTAAATCATTTCCATATGTTCTGAGGAAATAAGGATGAGGGGTTTAAATACCTTGGCTGTAGCCAGGTAATGTGTGTTAATGAACAGCAGAGGGTTTATTAAGGCCTAAATTGGGGATTACACTGAAATGATTGACATCAGATGGAGTTGAGGGGAAGGACGCCACATGGTACTGTTCATCGTGGCTACCGGTCTGATGTTTTGAGGGCTTCAAAATTTTTCACGCTACAGTGTGAATTCAACAGTTATATGAATGAAAGTGCTTGCGTTTGATGTTTCTGCAGATACAGACGAGTGCTCATTTGACCGGACGTGTGACCACACATGTGTCAACTCACCTGGAAGTTTCCAGTGCTACTGCCACAAAGGTTACGTCCTCTACGGCGTGGCTCACTGCGGAGGTACGTGATGCATTATGGGATTTGTTATTGAGAGTTTCTGTGTTTCAAGAATATCTAAACATTCTTAAATCACGATATGTTTACTTGAAAAGCAAAATTCTTAAGATGTTAAGTTTTAATTCAACACTTTAATTTTAAACGTTTATTTTTCAGACTTTTTAAAGCGTAAATTCACTTAACTTTGATGCATTTTTCAGAAATCAAGTTATCTAACATCATTTGGTTCCTCAAGTAAATATATCTTGATTTAAGAACAATTAGATATTTGTACTGGAAAACAAGACAAAAATACTGAGGAAGAAACTTTTTGCAGTGTAGAGAAACTTCTTATAGAAAACTCATTTTGGTAGACCCACTAACTCTACTATTTAGGATCTTGGGCAAACACATCCAATGAAAACTGAGACTTTCCCATATAAATGCTCTTCAGTTTTCTCGGGCAGCAGGCAGGGCCTATTAAAATATATTCAGAGGTTGGTGTAAGGCCCTTAACTAGATGAAAAGCAAGTAACAGAGATATTTGCAGGTATATCTGTCAAATAACTGATACTTATTACTTTTGGATGGTCAGAATGAAGGTCTCTTGAATGTCTCATACACTGCAAAAAGCTATTTTCTTCCTCAGTATTTTTGTCTTTTTTTCCAGTATAAATATCTAAACATTCTTAAACGGATAGTTATGAAAATTAAGGCATCATTTATTCACTCTGGTGTTGTTTTAATCCAATATGTCATTCTTTTTCTCATCCATATAATGGCGACCTGTGTCAAGGTTATTAAAATAAAAACAAAAGCATCACAGAATGATCCCATGTGACACGTGCTGTATATTCCAAGTGTTCTGAAGGTATACGATAGGGTTTGGTGAAAAACAAATCAAAATTGAATGTATTATTTTACGAAAACCCTGACCTTGGCCATTTGTCTTCTGTGTTCATTCCGACTCACCCAGAAAATCAAGATTAATAAATATGCAATATAAAAATACAACACCTAGAAATCCCCAAAAAAGCAGAATAACAGATGTGAATGCAATAACTTTTTGTTGTGATGAACACAATGGATATATTAACCTCAGAGTACATGGATTGTATTTCATGTCATATTTTTATTAATCTTGATTTTCTGGGCAAGTCGGAGTGAACACAGAAACCAACAGCCAAGGTCAGGGTTTTTGTTAAATAATACATTACATTTCAGTTTGTTTTTTACCAAAACCTGTTGTATACCCTCAGAACACTTGGAATATACGGCACGTGTTGCATGGGATCATTCTGTGATGCTGTTGTTTCTATTTTAAAAAGCTTGATGCTGGTCACAATTCACTGCCATTATATAGACACTTTTTTTCTTTTTTTTTTTAAATTTGATCTAAAAAAGGCATACGGCATTAAGTCAACACCAAGGTAAATGACTTTATTTTCATTTTAGGGTGAACTATCCCTTTAAATAAAGTTACATTTACTTGAGAAGCAAAATGATTTAAGATATAGAGTCTTGAATTCTGAAAAAATTAAGTGAATTTATGCTTAAAAAATGTTTCCCTTTGAATTTAGTTGATGGCTGGCTCTCGGCCAGAATTGGCTGCATCAGTACACTTGTTTCAGGGTTGATTAAGCAGATGAGGGCAGTTCATTTAGTAATGTCTTACTATTGTTGAGAGGACCAGAAATAATGAATGTGTTTCTCTCTGTTAGCTTTTAGATAAACCCAGATTAATGAAGCTCTTTCTTTTGTTTCCAGAGAATGGTCATCAGTTTCCCATTGACGGCTTATCTGCAGGGAAATAGATGTTAAAGAGGCCATACTGTGTCCTTTTTCAAAGACTTGATTTTGTTTTTGGCTCGAACAGGTTACTAGAACAGGTTACTAGAACAGGTTTTCATGCTTGAATGTTAAAAAAAACAAAAAACTTTTTTTTCAAGAACATAATTTTTTCTCGTATTTGACCTTGTTGCAGTTCCTCTCTTCACAGTCTGTCAGTAACTCTCTGTTTAGTTCTCAAACTTTTTTGGTCACACCCCCCTTTAAACCTTTTAAAAAGTCCTCAAATCACCCCTGAATATCAAATAATTTTGCTAAAAATAAAGAAGTGCAATTTGTGCAAATGGATGCAAAAACACTTTAGTTTTTAGAACACATATTTAGTATTAACTATTAGTATTAACTTATCAATAGTTAGTAAGGTAGTTGTTGTAGTGTTTAAGTTTAGGTATTGGGTAGAATTAAGGGATCTAGAATATGGTCATGTCCAATAAGGCATTAATATGTGCTTTATAAGTACTAATAAACAGCCAATATGCAAGCTAATAAACAACTAGTTAAAAGTGAGAATTGTTCTCCGTACTAAAGTGTTACCGTTTTTTTTAAATAGAAAAAACTTGCAATAAAAAACACTCCACATTCATCGTGTCTATACCAGATGCGAGCAACGCAACTAAAGACCCATTATAATCCATGATGCTGTCTACACTGGATGCAGTGCGGCGCGACACAGCAAATCCCTCAAGTAAACTGATGCCTTGTTCTGTTTTTGACATATTTCATGCCTGTGTCTGGTGTAGACACGGTGTATTGTGCTGCTGTTGAAGGGGAGCGGCGAGTTCACAACAGCAGCTTGTGATGCCGTCCGCTGATAAGGATCTTCTGTGTCTGTGTCTGTGTTTAGATGGTGCAAAGTCAACGGTCTGAAGAAGGATATTTTAGGAATTGGCATTCTGTGCCGCTTTATTAAAAGGCAGCGAGCCAACCGCCATTCACACACTCGAACGCTGTTGCCAGAAATTTTTTTTTCCCCTGCTGATCTCCTTTGCCCCCTTGCAGTACCTTTGATTGTTGCATAGTACACATATATTCTGGTTTTGGTCTTTCTCCATTCAGGTTGATGCGAGCTGGACTTGCATGAATTGAAAATAGCTGCCTGATGGTGTTACCAAGATGGTCACCAAGTGGACTGATCTGCCCTAAAAGCTATAGGGCTTCTATTTAGCTATAGAAGTGTCAGCCTAACATTGATTTTCTCTTCCCCCATCCCTCTTTCTTAATCTTTAAATTAATGAAAGCTTGGGATCCAGACAGGGAAAGGAAATGTGAAAGTCAAAGGTTTAGCCTGGAGCCGGTTCAAATCTGGTGGGGAACAAGAGAATGACAAAGAGAAGGGAAACCAGACTAGCCTAGCAAGCAAGCTCTTTATTCTTTAAAGAAACACTCAAAAACTCTTGAAACTCCCACCTTTCAGAAAGCGGATTTGTTGAAACACACTTTTTCCCCTCTGACTCTGTTTCTAATACACTCGATCAAACTATCTTCGTTGTTTTCTTCTATTTGTCTTTGGTTTTCTTTCTTCTTTTTTTTTCTCCTTTTTTTTTCTTTTTTCTTTGCTACTAGTTTTGTTCCAGTTTTGGGCAGTAACTGCACCGTAAAAAAAGTTGTAAGTTGTAAATAAAAAGTATGTTTTACAAGAAAATGTAAGTTCTTCTACTTTAAAATGTCACGTTTAATTCAATGTTACTTTACATTTATTTGAAATTACTTGTGAAATTTACACTTTATGCACTGAACTCTCATATTTAATTATGTAGTGGAACTCGTCACACTGGAAATGGAAGGTCAAATGGATTGCAATGCATTGTGGGATACAGTGTGGGCTGTTCTGGAGCACGTTCGAGCTTAAACCGGTGCACAATATTTTTGCTACGGTTTCTGGGTTGAACGACATGTTTCCTGGAAACGGTGTGCAACGGTGTTTGAGATACGTTTTCTCTTGTTTGGTGGGTGTGTCAAAAATGCCAGCCCAATCAGCATCAACATGCATATAAACCACGCGGTATTAAAGAGACAGCTCGCACAGTATGTCCAAGTAAAATCGTTTACAAATGTGTTCTCTTTTATTCTGAACGGCAAGGGCAGTGACTGTAACATCGAGCATGTTTTGCAGTATTATACCGACTTCATCAGGTTCCAAAAATTCTTCAAAAAGAACACAAAGAATGGCCTTCTCAGCTGCCGTAGTTGCAACTCTTGCGTCATCAGAACAGGGTGTTCAACGCACCACCGTTTCCATTTAAAAACGATTTGTCGGGGCTGAACGCAGCCCTCGTTCTATACTGCAGTCAGTGTTGCCAAGTCTGCGGTTTTCCTGCAGGATTGAGCTACTTTAACACTGTTGCCGCTGGGTTTTTTATGTCAGAGGATTAAAGCGACCCCAAATAACATGATATTTAGCCCCTGGAATGTGAATTTTACTGGGGGACCCCACCTGAAAGTAGCAATATAGGCAGGTTTTGTTGTGAAAACCTGGCAACCCTGATTGTAATAGTTTATCTAGGTAGTGTGCATACAGTAAATTCAGTTGAATGCCCATATTTTTCTTGAAATCGATCAATCAATCAATCAATCAATCATTTATCTTAATGTAAAGTAAAAACAAAGTTGAAAATTGTGCTGAATAACATCAAATAAAAGTTTTAGATAAAAGATTAAAAACATTCAACAATGTAATTAAATGCTCATATAAGCTTCATTTAGACTTTATTATAAGCCTTCTCAAACCTCAAGATTAGTTTTGCTTTGAAAACCTATTATGTCATTATTGTTATTGTATGTTTTGTTTTGTAGATATTGATGAGTGCAGCATTAACCGGGGCGGCTGTAAATTCGGATGCGTGAACACTCTGGGCAGTTACGAGTGTACCTGCCCTCCTGGTTACAAACTGCACTGGAACAAGAAGGATTGTATTGGTATGTGGACAAGAGTGCCACCTAGAGGCCATTCAGATGCCACTATAACCTAACTGAAAACTTATGGTTCAGATGCAAATGCCAAAGAGTGCATTCAGTTCCACGTGTCATAAATGTGTCAACTGCTTGTCTTTGCAAAAATTATAGGACCAGTAATTTTAATGCATACTAATACAGGACAAATTCCATGTTATTGAGTCAAACCTGTAGTTTCTGCACATCATACAGAGCCCGTGAAATGTGCGTCCAATCTGGTGGCTCCCAAAGCCACCCTCACTTGCAGTAAGATGGGGAAAAAAGAGAGCTGCTCTCTCACATGTGCGTCCAAAGCACATTATCTATCAGGTACATACCAATATTCCCCTCCAAAAAATACCTCATTTTAATGTTTGTAACAGCATAACACACTTGAACGTTCAACTCTAATGCCAGTTTTCATTGTACGTTTCACAGAATCAGACAACAGTTATTCCGTTAGCTGTGGAATACCCATCCTGCGAGGTAAATCCCAGAGCAGATTAAACACAAGCAGCATCCAGAGCTGCATAGGTAAGATCATACACACGTCCTCTAACACCTTCCTTATCTCAAGAGCAAATGAATCTTGGTGACTAATGGTCCACAAATAGGGTACACTTTGCTGTATAGGTACCCATACAGGTTGTAAATACAGTTTCATATGTTATAGAAATTATTAAATATATTAACTATGTGTGTATCAATAACTACAAACCAACATTTGGCCATAAGCTAGCTAGATCCTGTTGAGTGTCAGCTTAAAGGGATAGTTCACCCAAAAATGAAAATGTTGTCATAATTTACTCACCCTCAAGTTGTTCCAACCCTGTATGAGTTTCTTTTGTCTGTTGAAAACAAAACAAGATTTTTAAATTAGTTGGTAACCGGACAGTTGATGGCACCCATTGACTTCCATAGTAGGAAAAAACAAATACTATAGAAGTCAATGGCTGCCATCAGTGTATAGTTATTAAATATCTTTAAAATATCTAGTTTTCAACAGAAAAAAGAACCTACATTTTTAGGTGAACTATCCCTTTATGGCAAGACACTACAGGCAAAAAAAAAAAAAAAAACCATCCACCAGTCAAATATGAGATTTTGGGCTGTTTGTCTTTTTGAAAACATGTTGTTTTGGGCTAGTGGAAAGAAAACATCCAAAATGAACTTTAAGTGTTTATTTTCTTCCGCTTTATCTATTTGCGTCTGTAGATTTCAATTACAGTACATATCTTTAAAGGGTTAAAAGTTTTTTTCTCCACTTTAGCAGCACTTACATACACCAAAATTTACAGTTTTATTTCTAACTATATTCTGAAGGTTTTTACTGAGAGGTTTGTTCATATATCATTTGCTTGATTTTATATAACATTTTAATCCTAAAAACATGGTGAAAATGTATTTTTTTCTGGCTGTTCACATTATTTCCTGATTCATGGCGTACTAAAAAGAGATATCCAAAATCCCCTCTGTAAAAACATTTAACACTAATATGTCAACAAAATGAAACAAGAATTTTGAACCTGGCTTTATTCAATGTTCAGATTTTTGTTCTGGAATTTGATGCAAATTAGTGCACATTTAATTAGACAGTGCCTCATTTGCACTGTCTAATTAAATGTGAAATCTTATAATACAAAGTATTATCATCAGTTCAATTTTTTATCCTGTTCACCTGTGTTGTAATGCCTTAACTAATGCTAAACTTGCAACACTTCTACCTGTTCTGGCGAGTTTTTTTTTATTTTTAGTTTTTTTTATGGTAATAAATCAAACAAATCAACCACAAAATATCCCCCATGGTAATGGATGCCACATATAAAATATATAGAAAATAAAACAAATCATATATTAATTTATCTCCTGCGGTTAACAGTCAGCATTTTCTAAACATTAAGCCCCTCAATTTCACTGATCATTAGCTGAAAATGAGGGGAAAAAATACATTTTCTAAGACATTCAGGCCCTGTTTTAGTGAAAGTGCCAGCAAACAGAACCTGGAAACCGATGAGACGTTTCTTTTGGACAGCTGCAGCCGATGATTCCGAGAAACATAATGACAGATACATCACAGCTGTCCAATTACATGATCACTTGATGCGCTTGGCAAATTAGAAACTTATTTACCATGCCTGATGTTTGTTTTGATGTCAGACTCGTTTCACATTAGGATGCCTGTCACGGCACACTATGATCCCAAATTGCTGTTTCTCATAAGTGTTCATGAAGCTAACATGAATCTGCTTCAAATGTTCAAAGACCACAAACCAGCCCAGATGGTTTTATTTTTTGAATCAAGCATGTTTAATGTAGTGAGCTAGCAGCTGTGAATGAATGTAGTTAGCTAGTAGTTGTCAGTAAGGGCTTTATATGAATCATTTCGAGTTGTGTGTCAAGGCCTCTTTGTTTGGTTGTAGAGACTCAGGCTCCTCCAGTGAAGCAGACGACATCCTTTCGGATCAAGAACGCCAAATGCCACCTGCACCCGAAGCATAAGGGGAGGGCAGAGGACAACGGCAGACAGATCGGGCCAGGTCAGAGGTCATAGGGGCCAGGAAATGAAGGGTACCATGTCATTTTGATGGTCCCTGTAGTGGAATAAGGTTGTAGAACTATTTGTTGAGGGAGTTGCGTTCTTGTGTTGCTACGTAGACAATGATAACTGGGACATTAAAGAGATAGTTCTCCCAAAAATCAAAATTCTGTCATTTTTTTTATTCACCCTCATGTTGTTCCAAACTAGTAAGACTTTGGTTAGTCTTTGAAACACAAACTGAAACGTAAGGTTATAACCAAAAAGGTTACGATGGCATTGTAAAAAGAATTCATATGAATTGAGTGGTTTATTCCAGATCTTGTAAAGAGATACAGTCACTTTATATTATGAACCATTTTAATTTAGGCTTTTATCGACGCACATGCATACACACATGGTAAACATGGAAGCTTGTGTGTCTCATGCTAGTACAAACTTAGAAGACTTGTGGAAACAAGTGTACAAACTTAGAAAACTTGTGGATTGCCTTAAATTTAGCAAGTAAATAAACTCATCATTTTTGAGTTGATAAAACTTACTACCACTGAGTACAGGTAACTAAAGTTAAACCTGAGTATTGGTAACACATTTTAAAAGTTAAGTACCTGGTTCAGTCAACTTGAAGGTGCAGTATGTAATATTGACAGCTAGAGGTTGAAATGGGTACTGCAGTCCAAATTCAAAATTTTGGAGAAAGTTGTTTCCCCCGTCCCTCACACGGGTTGCCATATTGATTACACACAACTGGAACGAGTGCCATTGACAATAGAAGGCGACGAGACATACACTGTAGGTTGATGAGTTGATTTATCCACATTTTATGTCTCTGGACAGATGGATGGTGAGGCTTTGTAGGTCGGGTAGAATATGCGATCTCTGACCCAGTTTGCTGGCTTCCATGGTTGCAATAAGCTTTGTTTTCCATCAGACTGGCAACCTAGGGTGTCGGAATACTATTGGGTAAACCGGCAGTAGGCGGGATCACACAGACAAAAACAAAAACAGACATTCCAACACGGAAAACACACATTTCGAACTGGATGTAGCATTGTTTTTCGGAGAAATGAGTATGTGAACTTAGCATGTTTCCTAAATATCTGCAAACATATTATGGTATTTTTATGCTTTATTACACTCTAAAAAATGCTAGGTTAAAAATAACCCAGGTAGGTTGAAAATGGACAAACCCAGCGATTAGGTTGTTTTAACCCAGCGGTTGGGTTAAATATTTGCCTAACCTGCTGGGCAGTTTTATTTAACTCAACTATTGTTTAAAAAAAAAAACTCTATATGGCTGGCTTAAAATGAATCCAAAAATAGGTTGGAAATTAAAAATCAGACACATAATTACTAGAGGCAACAATCAAAAGGTGAACATTTATTAATAAGCAATTTAATAAATGTTTATTGTTTGATTATTATTCATTAAACTTATTAATAAATGTTCATTTATTAAACATATTAATAAATGTTAATTTCCAACATATTTTGGGTTCATTTTAAGCAAGCAATACAGTCATTTTTAAACAATATTTGAGTTAAATAAAACTGGGTTAAAACAACCCAATCGCTAAGATTGTCCATTTTCAACCCAACTTGGGTTGCTTTTAACCCAGCATTTTTTAGTGTACAGTCAAAAAAAATGACATACAGCATCTTTAAAGATTTAAGTACACTGAACTCAAACAAAAAGTTGTAAGTTGTTAATACAAAGACATACAAGAGTGTTGGGACAATGAAAATGAACCGTGTATTTATTAAACTGAAATTACTGTAATTAAAACTAAAAAACATCAAATAAGTAGCTAATAGACATCACAGCAACACAGTTACTGCCTTTTAAATAAAGCAACATGCAGCATATTATCAATGCTTCTGGTCTTTTCCTGGATTAAAGCACAGGCTCTACTCTTCTAAACAGTGGCGTGCACAAGGGGGGGAGGCCGGGGGGCCGGGGGGCCGAAAGTGAAAGTCCCCATTTGCGGTCGCATCGCGGTGCCCCCGCATTCCCATTTCTTCCCTCGGAATGTGATTTCTACCGCAGGAGAAACCAACAAAAATGTGATTCGCTCTATGTACAGTATCTGTGTTTATGTGAATAAATGCCTTTATATGATGATGTGTTCACCATAAAGTAATCATATTGCAACCAAAAACTTAAAGGCTTGGAAAAACATGAGGTTGAGTAAATGATGACAATTTTCATTTCTGGGTGAACTATACCTTCAAATCTCACATATTCTAAATATATTTAAAACAGTTATTGAGTTGTTGACATAATCTATTAACAATGCCATTCCAAAATGTGAAACTGACATTTAAATGTCCTTTGTGTGAATAATAACTTGATTTGTAGGTGGTCAACCATGCAACAACTGCCTGGTCACATTTGTTAACCTGAAGTGTGACTCGTCTAAGAAGGCCAAAGGGCGTCGAGCACGTAACCCGGCAAGCAAAGAGGTCACACGCATCACTCTAGAGCTGGAGGCCGAAGTCAAGCCAGGGGAAACCACTGGTGAGTCCTGCATCCTCCGCCTGAAATAAACACCTAGGGGGCAATCACAAACTAATGGTTAGAGAGTCAGACTGGTAACCCAAAGGTTGCAGGTTTGATTCTCAATACCAGCAGGAAATGACTGAGGTGCCCTTGAACAAGGCACCTAACCCCCCCAATCTCTCCCTGGTGCCACAGCAAAAAAAAAGGCTGCCCACAGTTTGCAGTGTGTGTGTTCACTTGAAATGGACAAGAATGAGATGAGATTTTTACACAGTATTTTTAGGAAATCCTCAATGATTGACGACGACTAGAAAAATACTCTGCAGGTGCATCTGAAATAACTAATCATCTTGTAATGAATGTCATTTCAGTTCTACTTTCTGAGTATGAATTATCATATGCAGTCAAAGACAACAATATTCAAGCACTGTAAAAGATTTTGCCACAAACTGACTGGCTTCTCCCCTGCATGATTTCATATGAGAACCACGCTCTCGGTTTACTTTCACTTTCGATTTTGTGAATAGGGAGTGGCGGTGCTGAGCGCGTATTCTAAAAGATAGACATTTGTCAGACGCTAGACTTTGTTGTGCAACAAAACCTCTGCTATGGTCTTGTCAGTCATCTTAATCTCGTCACATGATCTGTGAACTCTGATTCCTGCTGCACTACGTACGACTCTGCTGCTTGTGTTGGATGAGCTGGATGGGATTGAAGCGACTGTTATCCAACAGAATTAAATGGTTTTTATTTCTTATATAGTGGAGGTGCAATGTAAACGTAGCGGTGGCGTATTTTATCCTAATTTCACCCTCGCACTCCGTCATGGCAATTTCGCGAGACAGCAGATCTCATCACACCCCTAGTACAGACAACTGCACAGGATGAACATGGAAGTGCACTGCATTAAAGTTAATCTTGTTCTCCTGTAGGGAACTGTAACATGATGTGTCAAAGGCAGCGCATGGAGCAGCAGATGAAGTCGTACATTAAAGCGCTGAAAAAGTCCATTAACCAGGAGCGTTTCCTCATCCGTGTGGCTGGATTGGAGTACGAGGTCGCACAGAAGCTCCCCCAGGCTGCATTGAGGCAGGAGAACTGCGGACCAGGCCGAGAGAAAGACAGCGGCCGCTGTGGTAAGAATGGAAGAGTGAGTGGGGTCTGTTATTCATGAACCCCCTTTTCCATTGCAACTGGATGCAAGGGCTTCATGGAGCTTAAACAGTAGAGCATGGCTCTAGCAACGCGAAAGCAAGAACTGATCAAATGTAAATGTATACCTTGAATGCAGAGTCGCTTTGGATAAAAGCGCCTGCCAGATGTATAAATGTAAATTTAAGTGTGCTATATCATAAAACACAGTATCAATTGATAAGAATGAACAAGAGCATCTACTAAAAAAACAAACAAACTCAAGATGGAATGAGACTTGCATGGATATATTGTAAATCATAAGTCTCCTGGAGGCCCACTGTCCTCGTAAATTAAATCAGGAGAGCATTTCATACTTTTCGAGCAGAATACAAAGGAAAAAAGAAAATAATCCAGAGAAAAAGAATGCAGCGACTGAAAAGAGGTCTTGCCATAGATATTTTTGTTATACCATGTCATACCATAAGCTGACGTCTGAAAATAGAACATGAAGGAAATTTTACAGCTCATTCAGTCAAAGTGAAGGATAAGGATTATTTCTAGCGCAGCCTTATGATTTGAAATGATTTGTTTCTGTCTTTTTGAGTCGAACGTCCCCAAACCGAAATTGCCTCCCATAATCTAACACCCAGTGGGCTCATTAAGAAAAAGGTGGATTAATTTGAGACTTAAATTAGACACTTATGAAGTCTTTAGGTGTACAAAGAGGAGCTATTTCTGAGAGTATTATGACAGTGTTTTTTCGGTTTTTTTCTTTGAAAATGTGTTGTTGTTTGCTTTTATATTCCATAGAAGGTTTTTTTGCCAGGAGATCCTAGAAATAGTACATTTCACATAAACATATGACATTTTTCTGCAACAGTGTTCAAAACACTTAAAGGCAAAATATGTAAGATTTTTGGATTAAAATATCCAAAAACCACTAGAACAATGTTATATATTTTGTTGACTTGTGTACTTACATTATCCCAAATGTTTCCAAGAATGTTTAAATCCAGAAAAGTAAGCAATTTTTAACCAGGACACGGACTGTGTCTGTGCGTCGCATATCAATGACATCATACCCGCGTTACCCAGTTTTCCGGTTTTATTTTGCAGAAACCATGGGAACACAAAAGACGCTTTAATATATTGTGTGTTTTATTAGACAGGTGAGCAATTGTTTGGATACATTCATCAACAGAAAACGAATCATGTTATACAGCTCAACACTGTAAATCTTATTGTTTAAATCTCGTTTTCTTGATTTACCATGTTTTACCATGCCTAATATTGATCTAGCTTACTGCAGTGTCTCATAGCAGCCGCCGAGCGAACGCAGAGAGTAGCATTATAACAACTTTCTACACACAAAAGTATCTAATATGATAAACAGCGCTGCATTATCACACACATGCTTGACCGGAAGTGGCGATTGTAGCATAATAAAAGTCCCGCTGTTCTCGAGACGTGTCACAATCGTCTCTCATTAGCAATCACTCCGCTCCAGTGGTTTTCAGCCACACCCTGATTCATACTACAGTAATGTTGATAAATCTTTAAAACATTAGCTCATCCATGAATATGATTTCCCGTCGGATTCCTTTTCACTGGCTGTAGACATGAAGACAACACCTCCCATGATTCCGCGAAGTCGAGGCGTCATTAAGCTACGCCTTTGTTTTGAATAAGCGACCTCTAGCGGCAGAAAATTACATATTGTGCCTTTAACCTGTAGCATATAGAAAACTACTGCCACAATGGATTTGACTGGGACTCTGTTTGCCTAAACTTGTCTGGTTTTATGCAAAATCTGTAAAATGAACAGAATTTGGTGTCAAAATGCAATTAAAAACAAAACAAACTAAATCATAGTTTAGTTTATTAGGAAATATTTGCTATTTAGTAATACTAAATTATTGCAAAAGTCTCAGGTTCCAAATTGTAGCATTTTATATTTATCGCTTGAAACTACAGGTCTTTAGAGTCAAATTTCAAAGTCAAACTGCATCTGTCAAAAATACAAACATCTCAGAATTTCAGCTTCCTCACTGCTGCCCTCTGCTGGCTGATCTCTCTTAGTCAGATGTTTGCCTGGGTCATACTACCATGGTGAGCAGGAGCGCTGTGTCCAGTGCCCGCCTGGAACATTTCAGGAACGTGAAGGTCAGCTGGCCTGTGACCTTTGCCCTGGAGCAGACCGCCATGGCCCACTAGGGGCCCGCAACATCACATCATGTGCAGGTAATTAGCCTTAATCGATGTGCCTTCTACTATGGATGTAAACGTGTCCTAAACTAAAAGTATGTTCTTTCATTTATTTATTTTTTAGTAAAAAAGTTTTATTTATATATATATATATATTTTTTTTTTTTTTTTGCTGTCTTTGCTGCCTTGTTTTTATAAATATTCTCCTTTCTTTTATTTCCTGTGGAATGCTGTGAATGCAAATTGTATATTATGATGAATCCACTATTGTATAACCTACTTTTCTTGGAAGTAACTTTGTTCTGTTTCTCTTGTGGCAAGGACCTTTTTATTAATAATAGATATAGAATAAATATTAATGTGTGCATGTATATATAATGATATCAATCAATGGTATCTTTTTATAGGTCAATGTCCACCAGGGTATTTCTCCAGCGATGGGTTCAAGCCCTGTCAGTCGTGCCCCCTGGGAACGTACCAGCCCGACCCAGGACGAACTCTTTGTTTCCCCTGTGGAGGAGGGCTTGGTACCAAAAGAGAGGGTGCCAGCTCCTTCAATGACTGTGAGGTCAAAGGTCAGGCATTTTGACTCTCTACAGTGCAGTGCACATTTACATCAAGCTAGACCGTGTTTATTTAAACCACTGTAATATATTTATAGCTTTTGGTTGGTAATTTCCTGTCGAAGGTCAACAAGAGAAGCGATGCAAATCTTCACTGCAAAAGCGGGAAGTTGTGAAGAATGTGGACGAATAAAACTTCCTAAAGATCCGCGTCTTTGTTCTCTTCTCTTTAGCCCTGATGACTTTGAGGCTGTTAGTAGCCCACAGCTGAAAGAGCGTACAGTTGCTGATGGCCACGTTTAGTCACAAAACATGCAAAAATGTTTTCCTCAAGTGTAACATGGTTCAGATATTCAACAAAAAATTGATAAGACCACCAAAACTGGACAAATGAAGTCTGTAATTTACTAAAATTAGACTCCTGTAGCCCATGTGTGCGTGAGGGGAAGCTTCATGCTAAATCAGCCCGTATCTGTGTTTGTGTGTGTAGTGTTGTGTTCTCCAGGTCATTATTATAACACCTCAGTTCATCGTTGCATCCGCTGTCCTCATGGAACCTACCAGGCTGAGTTCAGACAGAATTACTGCATCTCCTGCCCTGGAAACACCACCACAGACTTTGACGGTGCCATCAGTGTCTCTCAATGCAAGAGTGAGTCCGTTCATCCTTAAGCACAAGTGTGGACTTCTTATCAGTCCCTTATCACTATACAAGTTGATTGGAAATCTGAAAGTAAAACCAATATCAGATCAACAAATGGCATTTTAAGTGAAATGATGTATTTGTCAAAGGGATGCTTTTTTACGGTGTCGCTAATAACAAGGGTTTCTGAATTCTACATATAGCCCTTTTAATTTAGGTCCGTTTCTGTCATCTGGATCTATTGAAATTCATATTCACCAAGTCACAGCAATGATGGAAGAAATGTGTTTTAAACTCATCATGCTCTTGAAATAAACTTGGAAATATCAGGGAATTAAAAACATTCTAAGCATTTAAGGAATAAAATGTCAAGTCTTGTAAATGTTCTTAAAAAGTAATTTACCATAATGTTATCTATTTGTTTATTTGTTGGTGTGTTTCAGATCGGGAATGTGGGGGTGAAATAGGAGAGTTCACCGGATACATAGAGTCCCCCAACTATCCAGGAAACTACCCGGCCAATGTAGAGTGTGTCTGGACCATCAACCCTCCACCCAAACGCAAGATCTTGATCGTGGTTCCAGAGATCTTCCTCCCATCTGAGGATGAATGCGGAGACGTCCTAGTAATGAGGAAGAACTGTACGTTTTTTGTGCTTTTCCAGGTTTAGATGTTATAGAGTAAATTAGTGCCCACCTACTTTTTTTTAAAAAGTGTTTGTTAAACCTTTATAAGCTAAAATCCAAACCAACCAGCTACGAGGTGAATCAACATTACTAACTTTTATTTGAAGCAAAAAAAAAAAAAAAAAAAACTATTTGAAAATTGGGCAAAAAGTACAAGACTGTGAATTTAACAGCTTTAATAAGGGAAAGAACTACAATCCCATGAAGCATTGCGAATGGTACAAACATTTATGTATTTTGAGAGCGTATCAAGACCAACTCGATTACGTCATTCATGGTGCATCATGGGAGTGGGTGAAGCTTAAGAACTCTTTTGCCGAGATTTGCTTGCCACGACTCTCTGATTGGTGGAATTTTGTTCGCAGCATCATGGGTAATGTAGTTTTTCACCAGGAATTCCACTTTTATACACACACACAAAATAAGTTGAAATAATGCTTCAACAAGAGCATATATTATTGATTAACAACCCTGGAACTCACAGTAGGCCTGAATAAAACATCTGTTTAACTCAGAACATGAAAGTAAGGTTAATAATATAACTTCGATTACACATTTTTCAGTTTTACTCAAATTAAGGTGATGCAAAAATGAGTACACCCCACAACAAAAACTACTACATCTAGTACTTTGTATGGCCTCCATGATTTTTAATGACAGCACCAAGACTTCTAGGCATGATGAACAAGTTTGCAACATCTATCTTTTTCCATTCTTCAAGAATGACCTCTTTTAGAGACTGGATGCTGGATGGAGAGTGATGCTCAACTTGTCTCTTCAGAATTGCCCATAGGTGTTCGATTGGGTTCAGATCAGGAGCCATTGAATCACTTTCACCCTGTTCTTCTTCAGAAATCCAACAGTGGCCTTAGATGTGTGTTTAGGATCATTGTCATGTTGGAAAAGTACACGACGACCAAGGGCACGGAGTGATGGTAGCATCTTCTCTTTCAGTCTAGAGCAGTACATCTGTGAATTCATGATGCCATCAATGAAATGCAGCTCCCCGACACCAGCAGCACTCATGCAGCCCCACATAAGGACACTGCCACCACCATGTTTCACTGTAGGCACCATGCATTTTTCTTTGTATTCCTCACTTTTGCAACACCATACGGTTTTGAAGCCATCAGTTCCAAAAACATTTATCTTGGTCTCATCACTCCAGAGGATAGAGTCCCAGTAGTCTTCATCTTTGTCAGCATGGGCCCTGGCAAACTCTAGGCGGGCTTTTTTGTGCCTGGGCTTTAGGAGAGGCTTCTTTCGTGGACGGCACCCATGCATGCCATTCCTCTGCAGTGTACGCCGTATTGTGTCACAGGAAATAGTCGCCCTAGTTTGGCTTTCTACTTCTTTAGATAACTGCAGTGAACTTGCATGCTGATTTTCTTCAACCCTTCTCATCAGAAGACGCTCCTGTCGAGGTGTTAACTTCCGTGGACGACCTGGACGTCTCTGTGAGATGGTTGCAGTTCCATCTTTTTAAAATTTTTGTACCACTTTTGCTACAGTATTCTGACTGATAAGTAAAGCTTTGCTGATCTTCTTGTAGCCTTCACCTTTCTGGTGTAAAGAAATTATTTTCTTTCTCAGGTCTTGTGACATTTCTCTTCCATGTGGTGCCATTGCTGACAGCATGAAATGGGAAGGGGTTTTAACACCCTTTTATAGTCAACTGTCTGCTGGACACCTGTGTAATGAATAATTAGACTCACCTGTGGTTGAATTCTTATTAAATTAGACATTTGTAGTCTAAAATTTAGCTCTGCTCCAGAGACTTTCAGTGGGGTGTACTCATTTTTGCATCACCATATTTTGAGTAAAACTGAAAATTTTGTTCTCTAAGTTATATTATTAACCTTACGTTCATGTTATAAGTTAAACAGATGTTATATAACACTTAAGTCTTGTCAACATTTTGGAGTTCATCGAGATATTGTTTAAAATGTTACTTTTCAAAGGGGGTGTACTCATTTACGCTGAGCACTGCTTGTTACTGAAAGTAGTGAACTAGCGTTATCTTCTTATTAATCTTTGAAATATTGACTTGTCTGGGCTAATCTCTTCATGTTAGTGGTGATGATTTCTTTAGCTTTGATTTAAACACTAACGTTTTTTCTTCTCAGGGTCAGCAACCTCCATCACCACCTATGAGACGTGTCAGACATACGAGAGGCCGATCGCATTCACGGCCCGATCGCGCCGCCTCTGGATCAACTTCAAATCCAACGATGTAAACAGTGCCCGCGGGTTCCAGATTCCATACGTCACTTATGATGGTACGGTCTCGAGTTCAGTCCAAATTTATTTCTGCATATGTAAAAACAAAAAATAATGCTAAAAATGAAAATGTAAATTTGATCAATTTCTGTCCATTCTTTCCATTCATTGTCACTGAAATGCGTATGATTTTCATTTTCTTTAGAAGACTATGAGCAGCTGGTTGAAGACATTGTAAGAGATGGAAGACTTTATGCCTCTGAAAACCATCAAGAAATACTCAAGGTCAGTTTTGTAACTAGTGAAGTCTGTTTTGGCTTAATTGTGTTAATTTTGTTAACAAAATCTTTGACGAAAAATGTTCGTTGACAACCTTTTTTGTGACTATATCAACATGCAATATCATTGACGAAAAAGACAAAACTAAAATGTAGTTGACAAATTAAAACTTCATGCTTGTGGTTGCCAGATGTCGAGTTTAAATCCCCCAATCAGAGCTTTTCTCAGCAGCGGCTGTTTACACTAAGTGCAAATGACGATAGATGCTATTTACACTAAGTGAAAATAGCAGCATTTTCTTAGCGATATGCTATTTACACTAGGTGAAAATAGCGATAGATTCTATTTACACCATGTAATATCAGTTCTTTGTAATAAGAGTAAACAGTAATAAGATGCTATCTATACTTTATATTGGCAGATACTATTTGAACCTCTGTATTTTTGTACATTAACAGGATGCAATAATATCATAGAGTGTAAATGATAATATTTATTAAAATGATTAAATGGATGCTGCCTTATTGGGAGAATAAAAACCCTGTCTACACCTTACCCTAACCCAATAAACACTTTTAATATTAATAAACACTCGTTCACAGTTTATTTCCACTTTTAGAACATTATTTTAATTTTTATTGAAAATAAATGCTAGCTTGGCAAAAGGTGGATTTGAACCTGCGTTGATCGTGTTAAAATCCAGGTCTTTTAAGATCTGGCTTTTAGCCTTACTTGCTACTGCTGTCCCACTGAAGACGTTGACTTCCGCACGTCATTTTTAAAACTTGAGTGGCCCAACCAAACATTTGTGGGCGAAGCGATTGCCAACAAGGGACGCTATTTGCACTTAGTGTAAATAGAAACTCGCACATTTTCTTAATTTTTACTTGATCTTTGCAGTCTGGCAACCATGCACACTCTTCACTGTGGAAGAAGCGCAGATGAACTGAAAACACAGAAAAACAAGTAACAGTTTAGCGATCTCCACTGAGATATTCTGCTCAAATGAAAATGTAATGTGTAAAGTGAAAGGCTGTGTTCCTTCACGAGCCACTTGCGCTGTTTGCTGCAACTAAATCTGCGATCAAACCAGTGATGAACTGTAATAAATCTAAACATGGATCTCAAATTTATTTGCGATTGTGGTTGCGGAATGCACTTATGCAACTTTTGTGTGACAATATAAAGTTGTTGTTTTTTTTGCTGTTTATATTTTAATATAAAAACATCAATGTACTTTGGAATTAATGGAATTACTATTACTATTACTAGGCCCGTTCACACCAAGAACAATAACTCTATTTGCGTCCACAACATATATGAACGATAACGGTCTGTTTATTCTAAGCTCACGCGCTGCGGTTTCAAAGTGTGTAAATTCTTGTTGCATTTACACCGCTTTAACCAGCAGATGTCCTCAGCACGCTATGTTTCGAGTGAATAGCTAGTGTAATCGATCTAATCTAACAGTGAATTTTGCTGACGAAGTCAATAAAGTGGAATAAAAACAACGCCTTTTTCACTGCAACTTCAAAGGAAGCAAGACAATGAAACTAGCGTGGGATACCTTCGTTTTATGTTACGTTAATATTTCTCACAATTTATTGCAAGGGAATTTATATTTAGAACGATTTTTAGAACTATCTTTATAGTTATCGTTGTTGGTGTGAACAGGCCTTAAGCCTTGTCTGTGAAACCGGGGGTAAGTCGACTAAACAAAAACAGGACAAAGTTGACTAAAAGGATAAAAACTAAAATGTACAGGACTAAGACTAAAACAAAATTAACACTAGCTCTATGTGTGATTTTTGTCGAAAATGTGTTTAAGGAATAGAAAGATTGTTTCAACTGCTTACCTCCATACAATAACCATACATGATGACAGAATTTCGTCCATTTTATGCCATGTCTCATTTGATTCTTTTTTTCCTTTTTGTTTCAGGATAAAAAACTGATTAAAAAACTGTTCGATGTGCTGGCTCACCCAAACAATTACTACAAGTACTCACATCGGAACTCCACGGAGATGCTCCCGCGTTCGTTCATACGTCTCATCCACAGCAAAGTCTCCGCCTTCCTGCGTCCATACAAATAGTCCAAAAGCGCCGTCCGCATCCACACACCTCCAGTCACCTGGCCTCGAGTCAACGGGATCCTACACACATTTAAAGGAAATACACATGCACACACATATTCAACAACACACACACTACCACACTATGCAGATTTCAGATGTTTCACTTTACCTTTTACTTTTCGTTTTCTTGTCCGTCATCTCTGAGGGGAAAAAAAAGCTTCTGTGTAGTCTACATATAACGCAATGAACGTGTTTCCTTTCTCTACGTGTCGGTCTGTGCCGTGTCGATGTTTTTGTTCGCTCATATGAACGTTTGCACGCTCAGTCCTAAGGCGTCCCGTAGAGGAAGACGATGGTTTGGGTGGTCCCACAACCACCTGAAAGAGTTTAAACACACACCTGGTTTTCATAGACACGATAAAGAGCGTGTTGTACAGACAAAAGAAAGTTGTAGCATGTCAAAGAAAAGAAAATCTATTTGTCGAACTGGAGCTAGCTGTGATCGTGCTTTAAAAATAGGCTTCTTCCCAAGTTCCAGCTCTCGTAAACTCTACTAGTTCTCAGAATAAATGTACAATCTTTTGTATTTCTGTACTTTTAGTGTGCTCTTGGTAAGATCTAATTCATATCAAGCATTTCACAATGTTAAAACATTATATTTGAGCTCCTAGAGCATACATGTAATCTCTAAAGGTCATGCTGTTAAAACAGTAATGTTTCGTTAAGGTCTGCCTGTTCAGATTGTATTATTGTCAACTGCATATTCGTCTATTTCCTAATATTTAACAAAGCATAGAAGATGTGCGTTATTGGAAAGGCTCGGGTGATGAGAAGGTCGGTTGGTATTTTAAGAACAGTGGACTGTTAACACTCAGTTCTGTGAGTTTTTTGCAGGACATGCAATTGCTGCTTCTTCAGAAACGTCACTTTAAGCCTTCGGTTTTGCCTAATGCAATTCAAGACATTTCCTACAGAGAAGAGCAGTCGAGGGGCCGAACTCTTTCGCAGGTTGGAAGTAATGTTTTCATAATGCAGACACGAATCACTGATAAACGTAAACCACAGGTCGACGTGGATGGACTTTTCAGTCACGCGCAAGATGAAATTACAGTGTTTTGAGTTTGTTTTGCACATTATAGAAGGACCCAAAGAGAAGCAGCGTTTAGGTTACAAGTGTTGGGTTTCACCGGACCGCGGTTAGATTTGCTTGCAAGTGCCTGAAGTGCAAACGTGTCAGGATAGGCCTGTGGATGCCAACATTTATGAGTGTTTCCTGTATTAATTATGAATGAGTATTCCTCATGAATGTGTTCATAGGTAGAGCCCTTCACATAAAGTGTGAGAACCAAACTTCAAGAAGGTCAAACCATAGCCAGTTTTTATATGTAAACAGAAAAGGACTGGTCAGAATGGTAGTTTACTGTTGTCTCTTTTTTTTTTTTTTTGTATATTGTAAATATGAAATAAACATAGACTAATTGGAGTCTGAGAGAGAAGTCCAAACACAAGTTGTTCTCCCAAACTTTCCGCTGTACTATCCTCACTTCCAAAGGCGGACGCAAAAGAGGGTGTGTTTAGACCTCAAGCATCAAGGCCAGAAACAGTCTACGCAAGTATGCAAACGCTTGTCCAACATATTGCTAGCTATACCCATCGACTTTAACTTGCTCAACAAGATCTTAGTAGCTGACCTGAAAGACAAAACTTACAGTACTTGCACATTTCTAGAAATGTTTGCATTTACATACTTGTGTAGAATGCTTTGGGACCATTTCTGTGCTGGGAAAAGAAGGCAATGTTGTGGTGTTGACTGAAAAGCTGGCTCCACATTTGATCAAACGTGTCTATTTGTAACCCTTGACCTAACATTTTTTTAAAGGGATAGTTCACCCAGAAAAGAACATTGTGTCATTAATTACTCACCCTCATGTCGTTCCAAACTTGTAAGACTTTCATTCATCTTCGGAACACAAATTAAGATCTTTTTGATGAAATCTGAGCGATTTCTGTCTCTCCATTGACAGCTACGCAACTACCAGTTTAACGCTTCAAAAAGTTAATAAAGAGATTGTAAAACTAATCCATATGAATTGAGTGGTTTAGTACAAATTTTCTAAAGACACTCGATCACTTCATATGCTGAACAGATTTAATTTAGGCTTTTATTTGCTTATATTAACTTATATTAACTCACACATCAGTTATGGTTCAAGCATGTTTGCTTGACGCGTGCTAAAACCATTGAGCTTCATTCTCGTGTTACGCAGGTTCTGTTAAGTTTTCTGTTTATGTTCGCTGATCAATGTTTATATGTGAATAAAAGCCTAAATTAAATCTGTTCATCATATATAGTGATCGAAAATTTGAACTAAACCACTCAATTCATGTAGATTTGTTTTACGATCTCTTACCACAGATTTCATCAAAAAGATCTTAATTTGTGTTCTGAAGATGAACGAAAGTCTAACGACACGAGGGTGAGTAATTAAAGGAGACCAATGCCAATTTCACAAGATGTAATATAAGTCTCTGGTGTCCCCAGAATGTGTCTGTGATGTTTCAGCTCAAAATACCCCACAGATCATTTATTATAGCTTGTCAAATTTGTCCCTATTTGGGATTGAGCAAAAACACACCGTTTTTTGTGTGTCCCTTTAAATGCAAATGAGCTGCTGCTCCCAGCCCCCTTTCCAGAAGGGGGGCGGAGCTTTAACAGCTCGCGCTTTGGTTTTTCAACAAAAACAAAGCTGGAGAATCTCACGCAGCCAAAATGAGGATTGTCAGTAACGGTGTTCAGCCTTACATTGTTCAAACCGGAGTCGACACTGATGGAGAGACTCAGGAAGAAGTTACAACTTTTAGAATGAAACTGGACGTTTCTGAATGGTTAGTGGATAAATTTATGTAGTTGCTGTGGAGTTGATTCAACTCATTAACTAGCATGTGCCGTCATGTTAATCTTTTGTGCAAATCCAGCGTTGAATTGACCCTCGTTTGTGAAGCAGTCCGGCGTAAAATGACGGCATGACAACAACACTCTACTACAACAACTCTTCTTCTTCTCTAAAGCAGCCCGACATGGCCTCACTCCCTTTGTTGCAAATTTTGGGGTTCCTGATGTCACCAACCCGGGAAGAAGCTCGTTGTAGTCCTTAAAAAGCAATTTCTGTAAAAGAAAATATCTCCCTTTGCATTGAACTTTGAGCGTCGTAACTTTGCAGATGTCGTTTATGCTCAAACAGCAACATTACACACTAACTAAAGTTAAAAAAGTGAAATCATAATCAACCACCCCTTTCATTTTCATTTTTGGGTGAACTAACCCTTTAAAGTTAATCAGTATACAAACACACAAGGATGTCCCACCCCCAATTTTTTTTTTTTTTTTTTTTTGAGTGCAGAAAGTCTAACCCTAAAGACTAGATCCTAAAATCCAGAACTGAAAAGAACTGAATGTGTGTGGGTTATTTTATGAAGCATTTATTGACATTTTAGGTATTTTGTACATTTGTCCTCTATTACAAGGGTCACTAATATAATTGTCTAAATGTATAAATATGATAGAATAGAAACAAAAAGAGAAAAAAACAACAACTTGGTTTAACCCAAGAAGAAGTGAACTGTCAATATTGCCCCACTTGCAGAAACCAGTTCAAGTCACCGTCTACTAAACATGTTGCAGCGCTGCAGGTTGGATGTCTCCGTGAAATAAAAAGGATGGGTCATACGTGAAATAGCCATGATTGCCAAGAATGAAAAGTTTGTGGCAAAGCAGTCAGTTTTGTTGAATGTTCACTAAAAGAAATGCAGAGTATTTGCTACTCTAACTAGTCAGTGTCATTGGCGGTCTGTGACTGCTGCTTTATTTTTTATAATTTCCCCTTGTCTTTGCTCTACCAAACCCATTTCAAACATCGATAAATGTAAATGATCAATCCATGTTGCTGTTCAATTTTTTTTTTTTTTTTTTTTGGGTCTGTGTTTTTCTATTGTCTTTTGTCTTTTCCCCATTTTTCTTTTTCAAAATGTCTTTTTTTTTCTTTTCTTTCTTTCTTTTTTTTTTTTTTTAGAGAAAATGAAATGACTTTGCCACAATGATTCATGGAATGGGAAATGGTATTTGCACTTGAAATTTGTTTATGCTCATGTAAAAATGTCTGGATTTTGTATTGTCTTTTTAAATGAAAGAAATTGGTGTTCTTAAAGTTGTCTGTTTTAATTTCTTAATTTTCAGGTATACAGAAAAAAAAGAAAAAAAAAGCCAATACCAAAGGTAGATTATATCAAGTCAACAATAGCTAAACTTGTGCCTTCATTATTTCAGAATAGTGTATTATTTTAGAGTTAAACTTAATACATTTATTTGTCATTGTCACAATATTCGGACTAATTATATACAATATAATCATCATAAAGTGGTTTGAGTCACTGATCATAATACATTTAAATGTTGCATTACTACTAACCCTGTGTAGCGATGAGCGATTTCGAAACACTGCTTCATGAAGCTTCTAAATCTTTACGAATCTTTTATTTCGAATCAGTGGTTCGGCTCGTGCAGCCTATCAAACTGCCAAAGTCACGTGATTTCAGTAAACGAGGCTTCGTTACATCATAATTTGTTGTTAATTTTTAACTTTTAACAATACCAGCTGGCTTTTTAACAGCATTAGTTGAGATTTTTTTTTTTTCCCTTGAGGGAAAAATTAACATGTCCGTATGATGTTTGTCCAAATAAATAAAGATCGGGATCGTATCGCAAGCTTATGACTCGAAATCATGAAATTTGTGTCGAGCACTAATAAAAACAGTAGTTATTGTACCATGTAAACATTATAACATGTCATTAAACTTAATGAAGACAATTCTTTGAGATCGCCCACCAGCGGCGAACCGAGCAAGTGTCTGTTTATAGGCCTACATTTGGAGACATCAGTAAAATTAAAAGTACATGATTAAAAGTAGTCTCTTATTGGCCTGTTTAACTGAGCCATCTATGGAACAAACAAGCCCTGATTGATCAAACTGAAATTGGTAAAAGAACACATATTACACTTGATACTTAATCTTAATCGATTTGACAGATTTTACTTTAAATAAAACATTTCAAATGGGTTTGTAAAAGGTGTTTTGTGTGTGTGTGTGTGTGTGTGTGTGTCCATGTTTGGCCTGAGTTTTTGTTGTTTACACTATTGTGACCAACAGAGGTCGCCAACATGTGGCGTTTCGAACGCTTTGAAACAGTGAATCATCTTGCGAAGCAATTGGTTCAATTGATTCGAAGCTTTTAAGTTTCTTAAGCTTCGTTTCTCCCATCACTACCTACCTCAAAATCTGTTTATGTTTAGAAAGCGTATTAGACGATCAGACGCGCTCCTGCTTCTTTCATTCAGAGCAAGAAACTGAATTGCGCGAAGCGTCATTTTATATAACAGGTTAGTGTGCTTAGTAAACAATGCGAAATAATATCTATTTCTGTATTGTAAAAAAATAACCAACGAAAAACAATTTCCACTTTTCTTACACGAGATTTTGGGGTAAAGTAGGCTACATGCTACTCATTGCTAGTTCATGTTAGCTCAGGTACATTATTAGGCTAAATAATATTAACTTAAATTATTAATGTAGGCCT
The DNA here is from genome assembly GCA_037101425.1 of Elopichthys bambusa. Lineage (NCBI taxonomy): Eukaryota > Metazoa > Chordata > Actinopteri > Cypriniformes > Xenocyprididae > Elopichthys > Elopichthys bambusa. The sequence continues at coordinate 3,672,201 of CM074451.1, forward strand.
ATTAGTAGTAAATGTTGAAATTAACAACTAAGATTAATACATGTACATGCTTTACAAATATTTTAATCTTATTTATTGTATTGTTAGTTTGATGGTAGATCTAAAGGCTACCAAACAATGAACGGAAAAAGAAAATAACACAAAATCATACTATTAATAGTCACTAATTTCTTCAATACATTCACACATAAAGTGGTAACTTTAATTGAGACCTTTATATACTGTATATTGCATTATAAAGGTATTCATATAGCCAGTTACTGTATAATGCATTTTATCTTTTCATAAATAAGTTAAAATGCATTACAATATCTTCAGATTCTTTGTTACATCTGAAATCGGTGGTTTATGTTTTTTAATGCGTTACTTTCTAAAGCTGTGTTCAATTAATACATTAATTTTACAATGTATTATAACTGTGGTTACAATCATTTGAGAGATTGCATTAAATGCATTTTAAGGAGCATTACAAGGCATATTTAATGCATATATATATATATATATATATATATATATATATATATATATATATATATAAAGGCTTTAATTAAAAAGTGTTACAGCAAAGTTTCACCTGCAACATCTGCTTTTACTGACCAAAACCACAGGAATTAACTCATTAATGGGTTACAAGGCCCGCACAGAACTAAAACGTGGCAAAACTGAAAACTACAAACACCTGTCAAAGTTGGGCATGTAAGATAGCTTCTTGAATTGTTCATATTCTAGTGGACACTTAACACTTCAAAAGCCATTAATTTTATTCCACCACCACATCTCGAACTCAGTTTGAAAACCATAGAAATTGTGTGCATTGTATTTACTGTTAAAATGGAGCATAATTTACCAGACTTCACTTGAGTCAGCATATTCACTTGTCTTGATAAATAAACATTTGCACACACGGAGACGTTTACGTGTTTAAAGCAGTCACATTTATTGGCCTCTTCTATGCACATTTACTAAACAGCCAGACAAGCTGGCAAACGATTTTAGAGACATTTTACAATGGGACTTTCCACAAAGTTTACTAAAAAATAAATACAAGACTCAAAAGTGTTGCACAGATCAAAAATATACAAAGGCTTATAATTAATGTAAACTTTGAAAACATTTTACATAAGAAACACCCTGGAAACAATTTTAAAAGGTATTATATTTACAAATTTGTACAAAAAAAAAATAATAATAATTTTAGTTGCTTGAAGACTTCAGTCTAGTACCAGAAGAGATGTGTGTTCAGTACAGTGTTTGTCCAACTCTGAAATCCTTTGGTACACAAATCTTTGCATGTTACCATTCACCAAGCATGCTTTAACAATATTATTTTTTTTCAATCAAAATTGATTTTGCCTATGTGTTAACTATTCCTTTTTAAATAGCCTTAGGTACAGCAATAGACAATGTGAAAACCTTCACAAACATACTACATCAGTGCAAATTTTTAAGGTTAGACTTGTGTCAATGTTGGAATGGTAGCTTACAAAATTGTTTACCTCTGTCTTAGAGATGGATAGTGATGGAAGTCTTAAGATTTGTAATTGTGTTTTTCCCTTTGTATAACATCTTGACCTAAAGCTAGATAGTTGTTAGTGATCAAATAGTTGAAGAAAGCTCAAATACTTGGTCCTGTAAATGATCCAAAGACTGAATCTCACACCAAGCAAGGTAAGTCTCAAAAACACCAGGTGAGAAAGGAGAGAAATGCCAAATACACCACTGGACATCATTAGGTTTCGAAGGATCATTAACACGTTAGCTTATATCATTAGTATTTTTTATATTATTTATAAGTGGTTTTATTTTCTGTGTAAGATTAATCTCTTTTAAAACCAGTGTTTTCCCAATAAAGCTTAACCTCTGAAAAAAAAAAAAAAAAAAGTCCATAAATAAATCTGCAGTCATAAATTGATCAAAGCCCAATATTTCATAAAAGCCAGCTAGACGCTAATAACTCTTGCGCTTTCGTACCAGAATGAAAAGCATGAGGTGGATCTTGGAAACCGATAATAAAAAAAGCTAAGAAAAAAAAACGGCAGTAGTGCAAACCCATGTTTTTGTTCATCTCTCCTTTGCAACCTCTTTTTTTTTTTATTTGCACCATTTTCAGCACATCCTCATACACACAGATTTATTGTTGATCCAGCAAAGAAATAGTCTATATGTGACTTTAAGACGCAAACCCCTCTTACTGCAGACTTGCTCTGTCTCTCAGTCTGACGTGACTCTATACCTCTGTAGTCTTTCTTTGGATATATTTTATTGTCTGTGCTACTTGTTTCCATCAGTGTCCAGAACGATACCCAACTTTAAGTCCTTCTTGTAACTTTCCTCATTGCCCTCTCAACATCTCAAATTCAAACCCAAAGCAACACAAACTGCAAAAGCCTCCTGACCAAAAGCACTTTCACTACACACTTCTAAAAACGTCTACTTGTCCTTCTACCTTTGTTACAATGTTATTCTGCCATAGTCCATTTTACTACATATAAATGTCTTTGAAAACGATTGTCAACAGTGTTTCAATCTGATATTTTAAGACAAAAAAAGATCATTACATATTTGACATATTGATGAGGCAAATTCATTGAAGCTCTCAAAACATGATGTACCAATATCGGCTCCTCTCTGAAGTTTTATTGCATGCGGTTAAGTCAGTCTATTAAAGTGAAATATATAAAAGCTACAACCACTGCGGTAGAGGCATAATTTCAAGTTGGCTGTAAAAAGCTTGCACAGTATTAGTCCTGCTTTGTGGGTCAGTGATCAATAACAAAAAAAATTTTTTTTAAAAAAATCACTTGACAATGAGCAAAATCATTAATATAAGAGAAACGATTGGTACGGTATTCACAGAATACATCTAGTGCCTGTGTTGTAGCTGTTGTTGTTTTTCTTAGATCAATTCATTGATATAGAAACAATGGGTTGACTTATTTATTTTTTAAGAAATTTGCTTAAAAAAGATAAATATTGAATGGAAGGGAAGAATCAAGTGGTCACTGGTGGTAGAATTGCTTTAAAATTAGATGTCGCGTTAAAATATCTTAAAAATGCCAAAAAAGGACACAATTTGCCAGATAGTAAATTACTTTTTTTCCCCAAGATAATCTCATTAAAAATACAATTTTTAAAAAAATTCATATTCTATATGTAGATATTTATTTTCATGTCACTTTTTCTTTTGTGGCATTTTATACGATTTCTCAAAAATGTCTTGACATTTTCTCAGTACCAAAAGAAGTGCAAAATAGTGGTTGGCCATCAGGATATTCCAACACAGCTACATCTCTTGCCCGATAAGATCCAGTTGCGGGCTAACTCAAAATTACTTAGCCTATTTATGCTACAGCTAACTATACAAAAGGCCACTCTTTGATTGTCCCAAGCTGTTTGCCATAAACAGTATGTGTTTAAGGTACAAGAAAGATTTTCCCTTCTTTTAACACCTTCTGGACCCATTTTCACAGTTACCCCAGTACAGTACTGCTTTTGTTACTCTTTCTAGACAATGCTAAATGTGTGTGACAAAAGGCATCCGCATCGATGCACTGTGAATAATTACAAAGTGATGGATTTTTAGTATGTAGTTTTCTCCACTCTCATTCTAAAATGAAAGGTACACAAACAAAGCATTTACATGAAATAAATATGCTCATGGAAGTTATTAGAACACAACCACTGAAAATCATCATCAGAATGTTTTGTTCTTTTTGATACAAAAGGGTACAGACACTACTAAGTTTGCCTATGGTTTACGGTATTCTTAAGAACGGATACTTAAAAATATTTAGTATGCCAAGTGCCCAGCATTATTGACTTAATGTCAAAGATTGTGTCTAGACTTAGGTGATTCTCAGATTCAAAGATGCATTTTTCAGGAGGAACGGTCATCATGTGGGCTTCCATCTGAGTTTTCCGTTTCCCCTTCTGATATGGCCTGCATGGGAGCAGTGTACAGCCGACTACGTGTACTGTAGCGGCTACTATTTGCAGCTGGCGGCATCCTTGACCGGCCTTGTCTAGATGAGGCAGATGTGGGAAAAGCTTTTGTGGAGAAGCCCTCAGCATACGGTTTTGGAAAGGGGCTATGAATTTGCTCAGGAGTTCCCTCTGGAAATTGCTGCTGTAAAGGAGAAAGTGGCTCCTCAAGGGGTCTAGAACCCTCCATCAGGAGCTCACCGGGGCTTTTGGGTGCAATAGGGCTCTTTAGGATCTCTGTAGCTGACATACGATAACTGGAGTCGGACCGACTTCCCTTTTTCAACAGCAGCAATTTGAATTCTTCATTGGAGGTACTGGACTTTTTGGCACTCCTGTAAATTGGACCCGGGGTTTTCTGAGACCCAATTTGAGTAGATGGACTTGCAGGGATGTTTGGGGTGCTTGGCGAGGTTGCAGGATTAGTAGCAGAGCCATTCCCAGAGACGATGGGTAAACGGCTCCGCACTGACATTTCTCCAGAATCTTTCCTGCCCAGCATTTTTCGTTTTGACCTGAGATGGAAATACAAGAGACAGTAAGAATTTGGGGATTTTTAATATTTTTTATGATCATCAAAAATATAGCAAACTTGAAACACACCTGTGAATCATGGCAAAGAGATCCTCTGTTGTGCGACTTTTACTTGGTGAAAGAAAAACACTATCATCCTCAGATTTGGATTCGTCTGTCAAAGGGGACACAGTTGGATCGCTTGGCGTGGACTCTGAAACAGAAACTCTGAAACTTATTCCAGTTCAAAATGTCTAAAATATTAAACAGTATGGCAGCTAGTTTACATAGTATCACATAGTAATGGAAAGAATACGCAAACATACCTCTGCTAAAATAGTCCTCTGTGTCTGGTGTTGACCCTTCCTCTACATGTTCCTGTGAGGCACTTCTGGTTGGAACACCTGATGTTACAGATTCTTCTCCAGCACCGCTAATTGGATAAGCTTGCAATGTCTCTGATCTTTGATTGACAATATCAGGCACTTGGTCAAGAATATCTGACCTCTTTGCTAGACCATTCTGACCAGGGCTTCCCTCGTTTGGCTCAGATTTCAATAGCTGGTTTTGCTCTACTTCCTGTCTACTCTGGGAAAATAAATTATTTGAGGTGCTCACCTCTTCTGCAACTTCTCGAGAATTCTCCAACGTCACTTCATCCATGTTCACCTGCTCAGACTGGGTCTTAAAAGCAGTCACGCTCCAAAGAGGGGATGGGGCTAATCGGTCATATCTATTTCTTGCACCAAAATGGCTTGCTATATTCTTAGCAGCTAGTCCATCTACTGGGGTAAACAGTGATTCACAATTGTCCTGAGAGGAAGGTTCTGTGAGAAGGGGTCTATAGGGTGGAGGTTTCCTAGTTTCATGGGGTTTATTGTGAGTAGGTGGGGTGATGATAGTCACAGTGGGACACTTAGGCCTAGTGGCAGTATCAGTGCTAGGTCGATCGTGGCTCCCTTCTCCAGATTTGCCAACTGAACGTAGCTGAACTGAACGAAGAACCGTAGGAGTGATGGCCAAAGGACTAATGACTGCCAGCTCATCACTTGAAAGACTCTCATGCTTGATTTCTGCTGAAGCTGCTGCCTTGTGTTTGCTCTGGTGCAGGATGTGCATCTGGTTTTTGTGAATTGAAGGCTTGCTGACATTGGGAAGGGCACTTAGGTTAAGGTGAGTGGGAGGTATGATAGGCAATTCAAGGTCCCTTTTTGATGAGTACTGCTGCAAAGAAGCAAGTGATGACTTCCTTTCTGGGACTTTGGGTTTCCTCTTGCCACCAGGAGGGGACATAGGGTGAGCGTTCGGGAAGAAAGCCGATGGAAGAGAAGATGTTGGTGTCTCCGACTGGCTTGAGTAGCCACTGGAAGGTGATGCTAGACCCACCAGCTTTTCTGGTGAAGGCAATCTAAACTCGCTTTCCACTGATGGTAGTGAAGGAGTAGTGGCCCTTGATCCTGACTGGGAAGTCTGGGATTCTGAGCTCTCCTGTGATTTAATGCATTCAATGACAGTGGTACCCGTAGCTGTGCTGGAATTTGACAATGATCTGTAAGGATCATTGGATTTCAAGTCATTAAGAAGCCAGAGATCTGCATAGTCTGACTGGACAGCTCCCTCATCCTTGAAGGAATGCGTTTCCGTGGAGCCAAACAAAGCAACTTCTGGAATCTCAGTAGAACTCTCAACACCCCAAGCCCCCAGTGGCTCCTCACTCTCCAGCTGACTCGAGGAGCCTCCGTTTAATCCCACATGCTGGGTTCTCTCCCTGGAAGACGTTGATTTGTTCTGACCACCAGCAATCTTTGGTTCGTTCTTGTCAATGGGAGGTCCAACATGGCTGCTTATTGTCCTCAAGGATGAGCTACGTTTTGGTGGGGATGGCTTCACCTTTGGCTTCCTTAGAGAGAGACTGTGTCTCCCAAGTGTGTTTGTTTGATGTCCATATTCTGCCTGCTGCTGGTCTACAGATGCATAGTTATATGTGAAGCTTTTGCTACCTTTAAGACCACAGTCAAAGTGCATGGAGGTATAGTAGCCCTCTGCATCTACAGAATAGTGTGAGGTGGTGTCTGCCTTTTCAGAAGGTGGCCTATCTGTTAAACTTTCAAAAGTGGCTATGCTAGCAAAACTGGGAGATTCTAGGATGTTCTCCACCCTAGAGTGCTCAGGACTGAAGTCAGGGTGGCAAGGCATGTTGTGCCTGTAGTGGGGATAGCTCCACTCACCCTCACTGGCAGTGCTGACTCCAGCATCATCAAGCATGTCAGTTGCAGTGGAAGTGAATGAACCTGTCCTATGGCTACGGAGGCCTTGTGATCGGTCTCCAGGATATGGATCAATAATGAAGCCTGTGGAATCATCATTAGTATTAGTAGCTGCATTTAACGATAGTTCTGAATCACAGTGGGATGATCCGGTGAGTGGGGGTGAGGCTGCAGGTGGAATGGTCTCTGATGTCTGGGAGGGACATGTAGAACTACTACCACTCCAGTTGCCGCTCGAGGACTGGTGATCCTCCTTGTGGTCCATCTGGCTAGTCAGCACACCAGCGTTGGAAACGGAGTGAATGGGGCTACTGAACGTATCAGAACTGGAGGAAATTTCACAACTACCCATGTCAGCTTTACGAGGCAGACGGGATCGACCCCTCTCCATCCAGTCATGCTCTGTACTTCCAGCAAGCTGCTTGAATTTTAAACTGTTATGCTGGCCCTCTGGGATTGCCTGGTCATCAGTGCTTTCTTCATCATCTTTTAGAATATGTTCCCCTGGGACTGGTAGGAAGTCCTCTGCCTCAAACGGGGACAGTTCTTCCTCATCCTCATCATCATCCTCATCACTGTCATCATGACCTTCATCTACCAGTCGCCCCCCCTCACGTGGGAGGCTCCTGGAACGTATACGGGAGCCTACTGAGGCGGTGAACATTGTGTCAGAGTTGTCAGGCAGAGAAGATATGTTCCCTGTCGAATGGGACAGTGACACAGTCACGCTCTGCCCCCTTTGTGCTCTGATCCGTCTACGTGAGGGTGCAGCCCCAACAATCAGGAATTCTTCTGTCTGACAACCAGAGTCCTTGGTGTTGAGACGAGAGAGAGTGAGATCCTCTTGGCAAATTTCAGGGTTGGTGTGGACTATCACGGTACGTTCCCTGGCTACTGGAGATTCATCAGAATCTAAAAAAATGATGAAAGATGTTTTTAGTAATACATTTTATTTATGTGACATTTACTATTATGACCATATGCCATATCTAAATAAAACAAATAAACAAGTAATGAAAACAAAAAACAAAAATAATAGGAGAATGTTAAAGCTTCACACACCCAAATCCTGCTGCACTCGTCTGGGAATGCCAGTAATCGTTTTCCGTCTCCTTAGCTTCCTCCGCCGTTGAAGCACTGACTGCGAATGGACTAGAGAGCAGCGCACACTGGCCTCTCTGTCGAACCCAACCCCTGCAAAGAGCAACAGACATGTGAGAGGCTGTTGGGTGCAAGCCACTTCTTTCTACTTCTCCCTACCATGTTTCTCACACTCGTTTTTAATCCTAAATACAATATTTTAGTCATAATATTTATTAAAAGAATACATATGAATTAATATAATATTTTTCTTTAACATAAATTCTTGAAAATTATTTAACATATATATAATAAATGTAATACATTTATTTATAACATTTTACAGCATATAACAGTACTTTAACATATCACATATACAAGTCTATAAGTTTAACAATACATCTCAGAAGAAAAAAATGCATGTATTATAAAATCATAAATGTAACAAAAAAAAAAAGATGGTTTCAGTCATGTTAGATATTTTCACTGACACAAAATTACATCAAACAATACGCAATGTCATGCAAGGTGAAAGGAGCGACATATTCAGGACATCAAAACAAAAAACAACCAGGGTTGAAAATGGGAGTATTACTGTCCTACCCGACCCCAGCCTTGCTCTCTAGACTGCAGCCTGCTGCTGTACTCTTTATTTGAAGCTCTATTTGTTTTGATGTTTGTGCAGTGTCATGCATCATGACTCTCATGTGATTGCAGGCTTGGCCCTTTGAGCACCAATTACACCACTGCGCCTGTGATGTACAATTTCCAGTCAACACTGTCTTTGACTCAATCCATGCTGACACGCACTGCAAAAGTCCTGTTCCAGTCAAGCCTGGAGTAGATATATTTGGCCTCTTTGTAATTCTAATGCAACTGATTAGCATGCACAAAACGCATTCTTGACTCTTTGCATTTCCTGGCACAAAGAAAGTTACCAAGACAACTAAGAACTTTTTTGTTTAAAATTTTATGACTTGCAGATTTTAACCTACTTTCCAGTGTGTCTAATGCTGTTATTATTCTAATGTATTTCTTCAGTTTGGCCACTTTTGACAAGTTGAAAAATGAAACTTCTTCAAACCATGTTTCATCTATGTTAAAACATTTATCACATGTCATGGAATAAAGAAGATCTGATCATGGCCTTGTTAAACCTTCAACTAGCAAATGGCCTAAAAGTCTAAAATAGTAAAAGTCTAAAGCAATTATATTTTACCCTTATATTAAACAGAATGAGTTTTTTAAAAGTGCTTTAAAAACATCATTATAGAGGACAGAAAGTTTCCCTACCTGAAAATCCCCCGTTTACCTTAGCCATCTATGTTTCAGGACTACCAACTGTTTATTTATTAAATTAGTAGCCACTTAGCACCAATTTATAGTAGCATGGGCTAGTGATGTGAATAATCCATTATCCTAACTGCTTTTTGCTTTAAATTAGGAAGCTACAATCGCCAAAATAAGAGTGTTTATATAGCTGAGATGCCAACCCCTTTCACTCTCTCCACACTTTGTTCTAAATGGTGATGGTTAGGGAATGAAGTGGCACTGAGACTGAAGAGGGAAACTTAATGGACATGTAAAAGATCTCTCACTTAGCAAAGCTGATATCGCTGAGGGGGAAGTAGCGTTGGCGCCCTCCTCTGAAAACAATACACGCAAAATTCAGCGTTCTCACAAGGTGATCCTTCTGTTCATTGATGCCAGAGGAGAACTTTGGTCAAGTGCTTTCATATGCATTTAGTTATGAGCTGTAACATAGACTGTTTCCGAGTTATGTTAGCACTAGAAAAACTATCATAGCAAAAATATAGGCAGCTAAAAGCCAATATCTGATACAGGGATTATGAAGGCTGAAATGCTAATGCTAAACATTTTGATGTCAACCATTAGTCGTTTTTCAATGGCCAATACTGAGAGTTGATGATATAAACTGTATAACATGATAGTAAATGAGAAATACACAAAACAGCTAAAATTAAAGTCAAATAATAAAATTTATTTTAAAAAAGAAAAGAAAAAAAGGCTGTAGTTATATTCTGGACCTACCATTTGACCGGCCAAGCTACTGCCCAAAAATGGCATTAAGGGTGTGTTCACACTTGTCAGGTTTGGTTGGATTAAAATGAGATTTCTCTGTTAGTGCAGTTCATTTGAATAAGTGTGAATGCTGCCATCTGAACCCTGGTGCGCACCAAACAAGTGGACCGAGACCCCTTAAAAAAAAAGGGTCTTGGTCTGCTTTCAAACAAACTGTGGTGGGGGTTCAACTGAAATATGAACGTAACACAGACCAAAGACATTTAAACAGAGCATGATGCCACAAGACGCAACCCTAAAAAGGACACCCGTTTTTTCTCATAATAGTCGCGATGTTGCCTATCATAGTTCGGTACAGGCATCAGAACCGCGTCTCCTCGCAGCATTGTTTTGGATGTTCGATAAGTTGTTTTTTTGTTTTGTATCTTTAGGTTCAGTGTTAAAAATGGCAATGTGAATGCTAAATGAACCTGGACTAAATGTATCATTTTCTTTGAGAACCAAGAGAACCGAACTACCAAGTGTGAACACACCCTTAATCAAGAATTGGCACAAAGCTCCTGGCATTATCTGTTATCATTGCTCTTTAGGATTCCCTTACATACTAAATTTGCACACTTTTACAACATCACTAGATCCTAATGGACCAAAGTTCTCCTTCAGTAGTGACAACGTCACCAGACTTGAGCCCAATAGTATGCAGTTGAGTAATACTAGAATAAAAGTAGCTTTTCTTTAATTTTCCTTATTATAATGAAATGTTCCTTTACAAAAAAAAAAACATTTTAACTATTATGAACTACCATTTAAGTGTCATACTCAGTTCTGACTCAGCATGCATTATCGCCAGCAAACACTAGAGGCATTTACCTGTTACATTAATGGGAACAATGCATGAGGTGATGACTTGAGAGTCTGTCTTCATCTTCTCTTCTGGGGTGGGTAATGGTAAGAGTCCAGCCCAGTTTGTCTGTTTGTCCAGCGTTGAGGGCACGTTTGGGATCGGGCACTTCGGCCAGTGGCCCAGAGCCACTGCCTCTGAATCTGAATCAACTGGAGGAGCAACCTAGAAGAAACATTACGGCAAAGAATATCAGTATGAGCTTTCTGTGGTTGGATGTGTCTATCAAATTAATTATGTTTCCAATTGCTGTAAACTTCAAGACCCCATGAATTCAATTGATAAGCGCAGTTAAAGGGTTAAAGGGAAATCACTCACCCTCATGTTGTTCCAAACCCACAAGACTTTCATTCATTTTTTTAACACGAATGAACATATTTTTAATTAAATCTGAGAGCTTTCTTTCCCTCCATAGACAGCTTACGCAACTACCACTTTCAAGGCCCAGAAAGGTAGTAAAGACATCATTAAAGTAATCCATGTGACTCCAGTGATTTAACCTCAGTTTTATGAAGCGAAGCAAGTGCTTTGTTGGAGATTAATATTTTCTAAATAAAGTAGTAAATTATGTTTGTTTTTTTGCGTCGCTTCATAAAACTGGGGTTAAACCACTATAGTCATATGGATTACTTTAATGATGTCTTTACTACCTTTCTGGGGCTTGAAAGTGGTAGTTGCGTAGGCTGTCAATGGAGGGACAGAAATCTCTCAGACTTCATTAAAAAGATCTTCATTTGTGTTCTGAAGATGAACAAAAGTCTTCCGGGTTTGGAATGACATGATGGTGAGTAATTAATGACATAATTTTCATTATTGGGTGAACTAACCCTTTAATGTTCCTATGACGTATTTCCCAATGAAACAGGAAGTTGGACCTTTTTTCTTTTAAATAGCCAATGGTCTTTATTTACGTCACAGTCATAATTTGCTAGGGATTTTTTGCTAGTCAGTGACTAAAGAAATATTTAAAAGTTGGATACATTATTAATACTCTTGGTCCATATTTCCTGGAAAAGAAGACTTATGTTTTTATGTGTATATCTGCTAAAAGTTAACTTTTACAGTAGAAAACTTCAGTGCTAACAGACATAAGCTAAAAGCAACAAAAATCCTATTTTGATTTCATGAGGTCTGTGAAAAGGGGGAATAACATACTTAAAATTGAAGAACATTTAGATTTTAGTTACAAAAGATACATGCACATGCATAAAGAAGTGTTGACGCATGCAAAGCAAATGACAATGAAGATGCATTAGTGTAAAACAGTTTCAGGAAGAAAAAAAAAAATGATAAGAAATGAAACAACCCAGGAGGACGCATATCTACATAAAGCACACAACACTTCAGTGTTCAATTCCCACTTTTCAGCTGTCATCCACTGCACCAGCTGAAGTACACTCACTAAATCCTGTCAGTTAACTTTGCAGCTAATCTAATGAGTTAAAGCTACTGTACAAACTTACCTTGTGGAGTTTACAGAGTGCAAAAAGGTTTGAAGTGTTCAGCGGCTGTCACCCAGCCACATATGAACGTGCACAGTGTTAAAGAGAGCTGTGATATTAAGTCTATGTGTGTCGCTTTCCCAGCCGCCCAATGAGGATCTCACAATAAACAGCAGCCAAAAAAAAGTGTTACCACGGAAACTTCTCCCAAAACCAGAGGAGGAGGAGGAAAAGAAAGAGGGAAGAGGCACAAAAACAGACGGACAGAATCAAAGAGAGTTTATGGCCTTTTTGTTTGCCGGCACTGAAACGAGGGGCAAGGGGTGAAGTGGAGTATTGGAAAACGGGATCAAAGCAGAAAAAAAGAAAAGGAGAAGGAGGGTATGGAGCCAAAATTGAGCAGGAGAAGAGGGAAAGTAGGGGGCTGGGAAAGAGCCAAATGTGACGGTTTGATTTCTCCATCTGGCTCGTGTTCAAAAGCTATTTTGATTAGAAAAGAAACGAGACATCAGGGGAATGAAAGAATGCCATTCATGAAGTTTAAGAGCAGAAACCTGAGAAAGTGAAAGTTATAGTACATGTCTACAAGACTTATGTTCATGGTCCAAAATGTACATTTTGGCAATTTTCCAATGGCAAGTGATTAAATAAATAAGTACAATACTAGTCAAATTGTTAAGATTTTATGTTTTTGAAAGAAGTCTCTTCTGCTCACCAAGGCTGCATTTATTTGATCAAAAATTACAGTAAAAACTGTAATATTGTGAAATATTATTACAATTTAAAAGAACCGTTTTCTGAATATATAGTAAAATGTCATTTATTCCTGTGATCAAAGCTTCATTTTCAGCATCATTACTCCAGTCTTCAGTGTCACATGATCCTTCAGAAATCATTCTAATATGACAATTTGCTGCTCAATTATTATTTCTGCTCACTTAATAACAACGGATTCATCGATGAGTTTCAGATTATGGTTTTTATCATTCAACTTAGAAACATGCATTATGTTGCAGTTCCACGTTACCAGCCTGTAAATCAAATTTACAGGTCACAGCTGGTCAATTTGTAAGGAACAAAGACAATTTTTTACTAATTTTTGACCCTGCATATGTCTTAAAATGGATCAGAAAAACAGGTGTGAACTGAAGACAAAAAAGTTCAATAGGGAACTCATGACAGAGTGTCTCTGTTCTCGTGTTCACTCTCTAAAGCATCTATCTTGGAGTCAGGCACTCAGGCAGAGGTTTGTGGGTAAGCCACAGTGCCGGGAGTTGATGGGCAATTATATTTTTCTGCCACAGACACACACAGCAGCTCTACCCTGGAAACCCTGTCATTAGGAAACCTCAGACTAGCGCACTTCCGTGTGTGTGTGTGTGCGTGTGTCGTAGACATTCCGCACATACTGTTTCTGGAGCATAATGCTGGAGAGAGCATGAGAAGGACAGTGTTTTATTATTCTGAGCAAGTGTTGATTTATACAGTATTACTAGGTCTATACCAGGGTTAAACCTGGGAAAAAACGCATTTGTAGTGAATTTCACTTGCAGAGATTTTTAGTTTTTTGTTTGAGGATTTAAAGGATTAGTTCACTTCAGAAATAAAATGTCCTGATAATTTACTCACCCCCATGTCATCCAGGATGTTCATGTCTTTCTTTCTTCAGTTGAAAAGAAATGAAGGTTTTTGAGGAAAACATTCCAGGATTTTTCTCCATATAGTGGACTTCAGTGGGGACCAACGGGCTGAAGGTCTAAATGTCAGTTTCAGTGCAGCTTTAAAGAGCTCTACATGATCCCAGACGAGGAATAAGGGTCTTATCTAGAGAAACAATCAGTCATTTTCTGAAAAAAATTAAAATATATATACTTTTTAATCACAAATGCATGTCTTGCACTAGCTCTGCGATGCACCACACATTACGTTATCACGTTGTAAAGGTCACGCGTGACGTAGACAGAAGTACCGAACAAGTGTTTACAAAGCGAATGTGCGAAGACTAAGTCAAACGGCCTTTACAAAAAAAGGTAAAACAACAACAATGTCAAAAGATTTTGAAGTTGGAGGAGAAAATGAGATGGAGTTTTTCGCCCTCCCGCGATACTTCCGTCTACATCACGCATGACCTTTCCAACATGATTACGTAATGCGTGGCGCATCGCAGAGCTAGTGCAAGACATGCATTTGTGATTAAAAAGTATATATATTTTAATTTTTTTCAGAAAATGACTGATCGTTTCGCTAGATAAGACCCTTATTCCTCGTCTGGGATCATGTAGAGCTCTTTGAAGCTGCACTGAAACCAGCATTTAGACCCGTTGAAGTCCACTATATGGAGAAAAATCCTGGAATGTTTTCCTCAAAAACCTTAATTTCTTTTCGACTGAAGAAAGAAAGACATAAACATCTTGAAAGATATGGGGGTGAGTAAATTATCAGGAAATTTTAATTCTGAAGTGAACTAATCTTTTAAAGTCACTGCAGAAACTGTGGATGTCATATAGGTGAGGGCAGATAACAGTGGTAACTCAAAGACACTCAGATATACAAAAATATCATCTGACTTCATGCTGATTTTTTAAATTATTTTATTTGGCAAATTATGTAAAATGTGCTCTAGAAGTGCATTTATTGTGTTAGAATTTTTTGTGAATTATTTACAGCACTTCTGAGGTAAACTGTATAGTTGACAGCCATAATTGTAAACACTGAGATGTGGTTATATGCAGTATTTGACATAAATAAACAATATGATGTGTGCTTTTATATGCTACCGTTCAAAATTTGGACTCAGTTTTTAATGTTTTTGAAAGAAGTCTCTTCTGCTCACCAATGCAACCAAATTCAGTAAAAAATTGTGAAATATTATTACAATTTAAAATAAGCTGTTTTCTATGTGAATATATTTTAAAATGTAATTTATTCCTGTGATCAAAGCTGAATTTTTAGCATCATTACTCCAGTTCTGTCACATGATCCTTCAGAAATCATTCTAATATGCTGATTTGATGCTCAAGAAACATTTCTTATTATTATCAATGTTGTGCTGCTTCATATTTTTTTAAGATGCCCTCAAAAACCAATTCCCCCTTAATGAGTTTCTGACACTGGTCTACAACTATTTTCTTTCATTCAGACTTGCAAACACATGCACAGAAGATCATTTTGATGTTGTCATATCCAGATGAAAGGTCAGGCGTACTGCTGATGTTAGGAACTACAGAAGGTAGTAGCATCAGAAGTTATAGATGTTAGACAAAGCTCGAACCCTGTTAAGATTTGGTTTTCATTCAGAAGTTAACAATACCTGAGTAAATATTTATATTAAAGCTCATAAATGTTAAAAAGTTGTCTTAAAGATTCTACCAAACCAAATCTTATTTTTGTCAAAGGTTCTGACCTTGAAGCAGTTTTAGCCTCATCCCCATGATTATGATTTGATTGGGAATATAAAACTGTTTCTAGATCAGCGTGAAAGTAGAATCTAGGAGACGTTTGGGGTAAAATACCTTTCTGCTCCACGGGGAAAAATGACAACACTCAGTAGGGGAGGAGGACCGGGTGCTTTGGAACTACAACACACACAAACACAAAGATGGACATGAATATGAGGATGAACATGAACACAGATATGAACATAATGAGGGAATCACAGTCTGGTGCTTGCGTATGCAAAACTGTTACAGTCATTTAAACTGACAGAACAGCCATGATTCATTGTGCTTGTCAAAACATGATGTGATGATATAGATGTAGGCGATTATATATAATTAAGAAGTCGTCCTCAGTTCTGCAGCACTAAAATTCACATACATATATAGTGTGCACTAAAAGTAAGCTCTGCTGTGATGGAAAAGTACATACTAGCACAGTGCAATTTGGTTCTAGAAGTATCTTCCCATTTGTCACAAACATTTAGCATACTATTTTCAACATACTATAATTTGAGATGCACTTATTCTTTTCTTGCACGCTATGTAGGACGGATATTATGCAAAATGGGACACAGCATGTGTCCTAACCAGGTGCAACGCATTTCAGAAGCAAATAACTTTTCGGTCACATGCGGCAAATAAAAATTTGATGTTTAATATGCAGTCATGTTGAGGAGAATTTTGGACCAATCAGAATTCACAGTAGGCGGGACTACCCAATGCAAACAGAGGGTTGAAGTATTTTTGCAGGCCAAAACCCAGAAATGAGTTTTTTTGAATGGGTCTTTGGTTAAATGCAGTTAATACAAGCACAAGATATATTCACGTTTTATTCTACGACTTAAAATACATCATGTGATTTTTCAAAGCTTTTGTTTGTCTTGAAAAAGGCAGATGCAAACAAGCGTCTAAATGGGACTACAGAGGTTGTTGTCGGACATTAAACATCATCATCCTAACAGATAAACTCAACTGATGGCGACATTGAAGTCACGTGACCATAGTGTAGTTCATTTATAGCGTACATTTAGCTTTTTACTTCTGTAGGTTGTATTTAGGCTTCAAAATTCAAAAAAGCTGTGTTCATTTGTGAAGATTATCATGATGAACAAAACGTGCAACAATCATAAGCTTTCGTTGGTCACAGAGCTTATTTTCTGTCATTATCCAAAAGCCAATGGAAAAATCCTACTGGGTTTTTGTCAGAATCAAATGAACATGAATAAGATGATATTGTGTTTTATCACCTGGTTAGGTCATGTGTATAACTATAAGTAAAGATATATAATCCAGCACAGCTGACTGAACTCCTGTCAGCAACCTGAAAACATCCTGAAAAAATAGTGTTGTTATAAGATGTTTAAGAAAGAAATGAATGTTGTTTGTCCTCATGGTTGCAGGGTTGGCTGCAAAAGAGGAGTTATTTTCATAATGACCGGCCTGGTACAAATAACGTCCTTACAGCACGTCAGAGAGATGCTCCCTGAGTTTGGATCAGCGGGATCAAAATAATCATTAAATAATCATTAAATTAAAATGCCTACTTAAAAAAAAAAAAAAGAAGAAGAAGAACTGAACTGGCAGCCTGGCTGATATAGATGATCACCTGCTTCTGCTTTATTTACAGTATGTCAAAAGATACAAACTGAGATAAAAAAAGGTAATTGCGACTTTTTATCTCACAATTCTGACTTTTTTTCTTGCAATTGAAAGTTAATATCTCACAATTCTGACTTTTTTCTCAGAATTGCGAGAAAAAAGTCAGAATTGTGAGATAAAAAGTCGCAATTACCAATTTTGTATTTTTTTATTCAGTGGCGGAAACAAGCTTCCATAATGAGCCTTGTAAAAAAGTGCACTTAATTGTTTTTAATGTGAAGAATTGCGAGACAAAGTTAGAATTGCGAGAAAAAAGTCAGAATTGCGAGGAAAAAAAGTTAGAATTGTAAGAAGAGAGTCAGAATTGCGAAAAAAGTCTGAATTGCGAGAAAAAAAAGTCAGAATGCGAGAAAAGAGTCAGAATTGCGAGAAGAGAGAATGGCGAGAAAAAAGTCACAATTGAGAGGGAAAAAAAGTCAAAATTGCGAGAAAAAGAACTGCAAGAAAAAAAGCCAGAACTAAGAGGGGAAAAAAGTCAAAATTGCAAAAAAAAAGTCGAATGCGAGAAAAAAGTCAGAATTGAGAGGGAAAAAAGTCAGAATTGCGAGAAAAACAGTCAGAATTGCGAGAAAAAAGTCAGAATTGAGAGGGAAAAAAGTCAGAATTGCGAGAAAAACAGTCAGCGAAAAAAAAAGTCAGAATTGAGAGGGAAAAAAGTCAGAATTGCGAGAAAAACAGTCAGAATGCGAGAAAAAAGTCAGAATTGCGAGAAAAAAGTCAGAATTGCGAGAAAAAACAGTCAGAATTGAGAGGAAAAAAAGTCAGAATTGCGAGAAAAACAGTCAGCGAAAAAAAAGTCAGAATTGAGAGGGAAAAAAGTCAGAATTGCGAGAAAAACAGTCAGAATGCGAGAAAAAAGTCAGAATTGCGAGAAAAAACAGTCAGAATTGCGAGAAAAAGTCTTACTTTCAAGTACATTTTAAATCACTTTTTTTATAATACTTCTCTATGGGGATATTTGAAGGCAAAAATACACAAATAAAGGACGACAGTGGTGGATTGATTTGGCTAAAATGAAATGTCTGCATGCGAGAAAAAAAAGTCAGAATGCGAGAAAAGAGTCAGAATTGCGAGAAGAGAGAATGGCGAGAAAAAAGTCACAATTGAGAGGGAAAAAAAGTCAAAATTGCGAGAAAAAGAACTGCAAGAAAAAAAGCCAGAACTAAGAGGGGAAAAAAGTCAAAATTGCAAAAAAAAAGTCGAATGCGAGAAAAAAGTCAGAATTGAGAGGGAAAAAAGTCAGAATTGCGAGAAAAACAGTCAGAATTGCGAGAAAAAAGTCAGAATTGCGAGGGAAAAAAAGTCAGAACTGAGAGGGGAAAAAGTCAGAATTGCAAGAAAAACAGTCAGAATGCGAGAAAAAAGTCAGAATTGCGAGGGAAAAAAAGTCAGAACTGAGAGGGGAAAAAGTCAGAATTACGAGAAAAACAGTCAGATAGCGAAAAAAAAGTCAGAATTGAGAGGGAAAAAAGTCAGAATTGCGAGAAAAACAGTCAGCGAAAAAAAAGTCAGAATTGAGAGGGAAAAAAGTCAGAATTGCGAGAAAAACAGTCAGAATGCGAGAAAAAAGTCAGAATTGCGAGAAAAAAGTCAGAATTGCGAGAAAAAACAGTCAGAATTGAGAGGAAAAAAAGTCAGAATTGCGAGAAAAACAGTCAGATAGCGAAAAAAAAGTCAGAATTGAGAGGGAAAAAAGTCAGAATTGCGAGAAAAACAGTCAGAATGCGAGAAAAAAGTCAGAATTGCGAGAAAAAACAGTCAGAATTGCGAGAAAAAGTCTTACTTTCAAGTACATTTTAAATCACTTTTTTTATAATACTTCTCTATGGGGATATTTGAAGGCAAAAATACACAAATAAAGGACGACAGTGGTGGATTGATTTGGCTAAAATGAAATGTCTGCATGCAGTGCAGCGTGTGAGGTTTGTGTGACACACAGGCGTGTGTTTACCTGTGTTTGTGTTGTCTGAGTTTCTATGTCTCTCTCTGTCCTTTCCTAAACACATAGACACACTATCATCATCATCACACCGTCTACAGGAAATCACACTATATCAGGTCTCCAGCACGGCAGGTGTTTACCATTGTCAGCGGTCTCTCTCTCTGCTGGCGTCTCCTGTGCGCGCGGGGCGACGGGTAGCTGGGCATCATGGGCGGAGCCATGGAGATGGAGATGGTCACCCTCCGCTGTCTCTCGCTGACCTCCTGCCTCTGCTGCTGGTCTGTGTGCAGACCCACACACAAAAGAGAAATCTGTAAGTCATTTCTATCAACAAGATCAACAAGATCTGAGGAATAAATCATGTCTGGAACACAAACGCTGAGTTACATTCTGAAGTTTAATACTTAAATCACTAACCTTGACTAAGAGCAGTATAATAACAGTGATGCTTTCAAGCACCACTAGGAATTAGAAATAGCATAGTGTGAGTTATATGAAATCATAATTCACACTTTTGAACGTATAATCATGCTTTGTATTTGTCCTTTTTTCAATTGTTTGAATTTGTTTTCATTTTTTATAAAGTGAAGATTTAATGGTTTAAATTTTATTATAGCGTGTGGCTAATTATTATGTCATCCGATGTTGTTCACATTTGCTTATACGTTACAAATAAATCTCTGTTTTAGGAATAATAATTTTCATATTATAGTTTTAATAGTTCTATCCTGTCATATATTATGAAAACTAAAACTATTTGTTATTTCGTTAACTGAAATAAAGGTAAAATAAAATAAATTATAAATATTAGATGAAAAACTTAGACTTGAAAAATGTAAAGAAATTTAGAAACTAAATTTTATCTAAAATTGCTAAAACTAAAACTGGAATAAAAATAAATTAAAGCTGTATAGACATATATAGCAAAAAAAAAAAAAAAAACACCAAAATCAAAACTAAAAATACTATCCTGTTAAAGTTTTATTGTTAACAAGCTTAAACTACAACTATTAAAATAATAATAATATTAATAATAATGAAATAAAGCTGAAATAGAATTAAATAGAAATAGAAAACTTAAAAACTTACTGGGGAAAAAAGGGGTTTATGTTGACTTAATCACTAATTACTTAAATTAAAACTGAAACAAAAAATAAAGCTATAATGATTTTTTTTTTTAAATTGACAAAAGTACTAAACAAAAATTACTAAAACAAATTAAAATGAAAACTGAAAATACTGTCCTCATATTTACAGTGTTGTTATTGTTGACTTAATATAAAACGTAATCACTTTTGTTAATTAAAATAAAGCTAAAATAAAATAAAATATAAATATTAGATAATACATTGTTGCTTTGGCAATTAACTGAATTAAAAAAGGTTAAGTACTAAAATTTCTAAAACTGAAATAAAATAAATTAAATCTACATAAAAATACTTTAAAAAAAAAAAAACTAATAAAAATGACAAAAGCACTTAACAAAATGACTATAAGAAGAGTCAGAATTGCAAGAAAAAAAAGTCAGAATTGCAAGAAAAACAGTCAGAATTAAGAGGAAAAAGTCAGAATTGCGAGAGAAGAAAGTCAGAATTGCGAGAAAAAAAGTCAGAATTGAGAGGAAAAAAAGTCAGAATTGCGAGAAGAGAGTCAGAATTGTGAGAAAAAAGTCAGAATTGCGAGGAGAGAGTCAGAATTGTGAGAAAAAAGTCAGAATTGAGAGGAAAAAGTCAGAATTGAGAGGAAAAAAAGTCAGAATTGAGAGGAAAAAAAGTCAGAATTGCGAGAAAAAAAGTCAGAATTGCGAGAAGAGAGTCAGAATTGCGAGAAAAAAAAGTTGGAATTGAGAGAAAAAAATTGCAATTAATAATAATGAAATAAAGCTGAAATAGAATTAAATAGAAATAGAAAACTTAAAAACTTACTGGGGAAAAAAGGGGTTTATGTTGACTTAACCACTAATTACTTAAATTAAAACTGAAACAAAAAAATAAAGCTATAATGATTTTTTTTTTTTTAAATTGACAAAAGTACTAAACAAAAATTACTAAAACAAATTAAAATGAAAACTGAAAATACTGTCCTCATATTTACAGTGTTGTTATTGTTGACTTAATCACTTTTGTTAATTAAAATAAAGCTAAAATAAAATAAAATATAAATATTAGATGAAACATAGTTGCCTTGGCAATTAACTGAATTAAAAAAGGTTAAGTACTAAAATTTCTAAAACTGAAATAAAATAAATTAAATCTACATAAAAATACTTTTTTAAAAAACTAATAAAAATGACAAAAGCACAACAAAATGACTATAACTTAAACTAAAATTAAAATGAATACTAAAAATATAAAAATACAGCCAATTAAAAATATTCACAAATACTATACTGTATTACTATACTAAATATAATATAAATAATATCTATCTACAATAACATTTAGCATTTAGCACAAATCACATCATTTAGACATGACACATCCCTCTTCTTCCACTAGAGGGCAGTAAGTGTCTACTGCCACTGAATGGAGGATTTTGAATAACTTGGCCTAGAGGAGAAGCGATTGTCAGAAGGTGTTCACAGGATGAAGGAATGACTCTGGTGATTGATAATCGACCGGTATTGATTTGTAAATGTCTCTAACCTCTGTACAGTGCCCGCAGACTCTGTTTGGCATTTCGATGCAGCTCCTCCACACACGCGGGCCGGGTCGACGGCAGGAACACGTTTCTCTGCAGGTGCCACGGAGCCTGATAATGTCCACTCAGCTTACTCTCAATGTCCAGATTAGACAGCGCTGCAGATAGAAGAGAAAATATGTTATAAAGACATCATTTATATATTAGTGGCCATATGCCCTTTTTTTTCTCTTTTATATAGCCCCAAAACATTCCCCTCCCCCCCCCTTTAAGCATAAACCTCACTACATTTTGTTAGATTAATGCTTTATCGCACATTGTCTTGAATTTAAAAGATTTACCAAGACAGACAAAGTGAAAAAATAGGCCTAGTTGCTCAGACTGAGACCTTTAACTCTTAACTGAGCCTATAAACCCGCTCTAATCGCTTCCTCGACTGCTCTCAGACAAGCTTCCACTGGTGTGAAGTGCAAATAACCTCAGCGGCTGATCAAATAGCCAAACATTAGCAAAACAATGCTGCAATCTGTCAGCAGCTAATGCTTCACTGTGTGAGAGACAAAAGGTCTTAATGGAACCAAACACCTGATTCATGATGAGCCTAAAGCAAACCATTCTTCCACCTCACAGGTTCATCAGGGTACAGTCTATTTCAAACTGGGGCTGCGTCCGAAATCACATACTCTCAAGTAGGTACTTATTTTGAATAATTACTTTTAAGGCCGCTAAAAAGTACGTTCTATATAGTATTAGTGTGTGTAGTATGAATTTAATCCGGACGTACATTATCATGTGATCTACCAGCATCAGTTACGTCACTTCACTGCCATTCACAAATCCTCTCCTGTGGCCTCATGGGATAGTAAAGTGTCCATCATATGAACACTTCAGAATCTCGCCGGAAGTAGCAGGCCATCCGGGGACTTTTATGAGTACTGTGAATTCGGATGACCTATACTACTTCCGGCGAGATTCTGAAGTGGGCTGCATCCGAAATTGCATACTTCCCTATATAGTAGACAATAAAGAGGATGTGCAACTGACGCTGGTAAGTCACATGATAATGACAACATGGCAAATAACATTCATATACACACATTCATACTATAAAGAACATACTTTTTAACAGCTGCAAAGTACAAAATAAGTACATACTCGAGGGTATGCCATTTCAGACGCAGCCCATAACTATAGTTTTGGCTTGCAGATCCAGTTAGCTCTGGCTGGTAAATGCCATACCTACACCATTCAGGAAGCTAAAACGATCTTTCTTTCCATGGACAGACATACAAAATTAGCTGTGCATTCTGATTCAGACTGAACCATTTGTAAGAAACTCTTAAATTATTATTTAATTCTTGTTGCAAACTCATAAAAAGCATAAAAAGCAATTCAAAACCACGTTTATTTACAGTGCAACTTATGAAATTTAGGGATGAAATGCTTCCATCAATGTGTACTTAACCGATCTTCTATCGCCCTAGAATCCTTCACGCTCTTTAAGATCACAAAACTCTGGACTTCTGGTTGTACCTAGGATATCTAAGTCCACTAAGGGAGGGAGAGCGTTTTCACATTTGGCTCCTAAACTCTGGAATAGCCTTCCTGATAATGTTCGGGGCTCAGACTCGCTCACCCAGTTTAAATCTAGATTAAAGACGCATCTCTTTAGCCAAGCATTCACATAATGTATCTCATATCAGATCAATTGCACATGACTATCTTTGCTTAATGTTATGAACAGCAGCTATGCTAATTATTCTCCATTTGCTTTTATGTTTTATGTTGACTAGAGAGTACATCAGCTTCAGTTTGGATCCAGCCTCTTAAGAAGACCTCGGATGACCAACACCTTTGAAGAGACGGCGCCAACTTCTGCGAGGACTTCAGATGACGCAACATCTGGATCAACACGCACATTCCCAAATTTCTATATATCCTAATTACTGTTAATATGTAATTCATATGCACACTTCAGAATCTCGCAGGAAGTAGCAGGCCATCCGGGGACTTTTATGAGTACTGTGAATTCGGATGACCTATACTACTTCCGGCGAGATTCTGAAGTGGGCTGCATCCGAAATTGCATACTTCCCTATATAGTAGACAATAAAGAGGATGTGCAACTGACGCTGGTAAGTCACATGATAATGACAACATGGCAAATAACATTCATATACACACATTCATACTATAAAGAACATACTTTTTAACAGCTGCAAAGTACAAAATAAGTACATACTCGGGGGTATGCCATTTCAGACGCAGCCCATAACTATAGTTTTGGCTTGCAGATCCAGTTAGCTCTGGCTGGTAAATGCCATACCTACACCATTCAGGGAGCTAAAACGATCTTTCTTTCCATGGACAGACATACAAAATTAGCTGTGCATTCTGATTCAGACTGAACCATTTGTAAGAAACTCTTAAATTATTATTTAATTCTTGTTGCAAACTCATAAAAAGCTATTTTTTTGTTTAAACACAGATAAAAACAGTTTAAAACAGCTCATAGGATAATGCTAAAATTAAGGGCTTGGGATATATATATGTGTGTGTGTATATATATATATATATATATATATATATATATATTTCTTAATAGATTTGTAAAGATATATATATGACAGACCTGATGCATTTCCATTATCAACCCCTAAAGAGAGCAGTTGTGGTTAAAAAGTAAATGCATGTGTTCTGTGTTTACACATATTTCACACACACACACACACACACACGCACACACACACGCACGCACACACACACGCACGCACACACACACACACACACACACCTCAGTTATGAATAGACACAGAGGGTCTGTCTGGCTGGGATGCTGCAGGCAGTTTTCACTATAATGCGAGTGAATAGACGTTCAGCTCCTCTATGTGAGACATTCCTGTCACCAGCATTAATGCAGAGCAATCTAGGTCACAAACTCAATAGAGCACAACTCTGTGTCTGTTATCTCTGTGTGTCGCTCTAAGTCTGTCAGACAGACACACACACTTAAATATTTTGCACACTTTTACAGCAAAATTACGTTATGATGCAAATAATAATGAAATGTACTTTCTAGTCTATAAGGGTTAGAATGATTTCATATTAGAATGATTTCTGAAGGATCATGTGACACTGAAGACTAGAGTAAAAAATCAGGAATAAGTTAAATTTTAAAATATATTCAAATAGAAAACAGTTATTTAAAATTGTAATAATATTTCACAATTTTTTCAGCTTTTACTGTATTTTTGATCAAAGAAATGCAGTCTTGGTGAGCAGAAGAGACTTCTATTACATGCTAAACTGCAGAACAATCTCCTCCTCACTCCAAGAGAATGACATCACCACAACCAAAACTTATTCCAGAGACCTCTTCCGAGATAATGCATCATGGACCTTGTGTTTACCAGACAACAGGCGTCTGCTAAGCATTTCCGCCCAGTTCCTGCTCTGTGTTGTCCTGGACTTGGCTTTCAGCTCATATGCCTGTTCTGCAGACCACCTCTGCCATCCCATACCCCGCTTTCCTTTGTAGTTTTGCCAGCTTATTCCTCTCATTTCTGTCCTCTGAGGATTTCTCCCATCTGGGAGTGGATTCAAAGGTTTAATTTAAGGAGAATATCTGTCTGGATGCGAGCTGGACTGGTGTCCTGGGCCAGTTCTGAGTCTTGATCAAAGACTTCTGACTGTGAAGATGAACCGACCCTTAGATGTAATAGCTACCTTTCACTCTGAAAACCATTTCACAGCTTTATGTCAAAGGAGAAGCTGTGGTTCAGAAACAAATCTGAAGAACGTAACATCAAGAATTTTTCTCCCCAAAAAAAACAAAAAAACTTAATAGTACTCAAGAATCCTATAAAAGTGTTTTTAATTCATTAATTGAATCAAACTAGGTCATCTCTGAGAGTCAAAAGATCTAACCTCTGTACTTGAGATTTATTATGCCAAACATCCTCAGTGACCTTGAAAAGATGCTTAGTGACCACTGTTTGAAGGACTAATCTGACAAATCTCCAACAGCACATCAGTATCTGCTGTTTAATTGCACTTGTCTATATAGATGAGGTGAAAATTGTCACTTTATTAATTCACAATTCAAAATCACGTTTATTTACAGCACAACTTATGAAATTTAGGGATGAAATGCTTCCATCAATGTGTACTTAACCGATCTTCTATCGGTTAAGTACACACAAAACTCTGGACTTCTGGTTGTACCTAGGATATCTAAGTCCACTAAGGGAGGGAGAGCGTTTTCACATTTGGCTCCTAAACTCTGGAATAGCCTTCCTGATAATGTTCGGGGCTCAGACTCGCTCACCCAGTTTAAATCTAGATTAAAGACACATCTCTTTAGCCAAGCATTCACATAATGTATCTCATATCAGATCAATTGCACATGACTATCTTTGCTTAATGTTATGAAGAGCAGCTATGCTAATTATTCTCCATTTGCTTTTATGTTTTATGCTGACTAGAGAGTACATCAGCTTCAGTTTGGATCCAGCCTCTTAAGAAGACCTCAGATGACCAACACCTTTGAAGAGACGGTGCCAACTTCTGCGAGGACTTCAGATGCAATATCTGGATCAACACGCACATTCCCAAATTTCTATATATCCTGATTATTGTTAATATGTAATTCATTTTTCCAGGAGCTCATTGCTTCTACCTTCAATTAAACTGCTAACAGTGACTGTAAATTAAATTGCCTAAATTATTACATTATTAGCTAACTGCATTCTCTAAATTGTAATGTTGACATGCATTCTCTGTAAAGCTGCTTTGGAGCGATATGTATCGTGAAAAGCGCTATACAAATAAATGTGAATTGAATTGAATTGAATCCATTACCACATGGGCTACAGCTTGTTAAGTAGGGTGAAGTGATGGTGACTGGACACTAAGGCCATGTTCAGACTGCCAACAAAAATCTGATGTTTTGCATATCCAGATTTTATAGGTTTTTGAAAGTCTGGACAACAACAACAAAAAAAACAACAACAAAATAAAATCAGATTTTTTTCAAATCTCATTCAAACCATTTATGGAGGTGGTTTGAAGTGTTATACCAATCAATTTTTATGGATGCGTCTCAGTCTGGACGCTCTGGCTGCTCAAATCGGATTTCAAACCGTCTTTTGCGTCACTCTTAATGCGACACAATGATAACGTAAAATCTGGTGATGGAAATGCAAATGGTATGTCCAGATTTCTGCATTTTGCTGTGCAATGGAGGAGTTCTGCACTGCAATTCGACAGGCGCTTATTTGGAGAGTAAGAGTTTCCTACATCTGTTTTGAAAGCCTCGTCACATATGTTGGTACACCTACGTTGTTACCAAAGCAATCCATGGTTATGTCTGGACACACAAATCTTATTTGATCACTTGCAATTAACAGTGCGGACAGTCTGCCTGAAAAGATCTGATTTGAGGAAAAATCAGATTTGCCTGCAGTCTGAACAGTCTTAGTGTGATGGAAAACACGGGGAAGGTTTGAAGTGGGGTTTCCAAGTGTGACCCCTGCCAAGGACTGAACTCTTGCCCTTCTTGGTTCCCTTTACTCAGACAGGCACGGCTCCAATTACCCATGGTGATGTAGCATCGCAGCCCATCAACTCACCATCAAGACGAAAACCATTGAATCACACCATGCAACTAAACACAAAAAATGTTCACAGTTGAGTGCCGTGCCAATTTTTCATCAATCTCTAAGAAACGTTTTTTTTTTATACAAATCTAATATAATCTGAAATATATAAAGTCAATATTCAAAATTTGACGTGACAAAATTTACAGTTTGCACTTGTTTCAGATAAAATGCATACAAATGATACTATGGGTGGGGTCAAATGGGGACATTGCATAAATAATAAAGTGCATTACTGAATGCATTAAAAACGAATGCCAATGGTGAAAATGACCTAGCAGAGTTTGTATGAAATCCATTTGTACCACTGTAGTAACATAGTAGGAAACTCACAAGATCTCTTAGCCTACACATTCTGAAAAGACAAAGCCATATTGATTCTCATGCTAAGACTTATAAGTGCTACCTGCAAATAGTGTTAAATTACATTGTTTAGAGTGAAAATGTATGCTACAGAAATGACTTTTTTAGCCAAGCAATCCTCAAGCTCAGTCTGTCGGTTGATTCAGGACAGGGTAGTTGTGGGGAAGGGGGTTGGGAGGTCTCTTCCTTATAGAGCTGTTTGGTTGTTAGTTGTTTAGCAGCATGGGGTAAAGAACAACCCAGCAGTGATCTCTAACTGGAATAACAACTCTTTCTTTCTATCCCTCCACAGTCCAAACACCTCAGAGAGAGATGGGCATTTGTCTATGTGGGTCTTTTCAGCAGCTGTTGCACCTAATTGATAAACACCCTAAAGTGTTTCCACACTAAACTGAGAAAAAGAAACAAGAGGGGTGAATTTAACACTTTTGAAAACAGCAGTGCAAAGGAAATTCAAAAGAGTCTCTATCTCTACATTTTCTAATGATCATGGCAATAGTTATTCATGTGATAGAGATGAACATTATAACTAATCCATTAATTAATTAAGGGAATCAAGCAAAGAAAATGTGCAAATAAACATTACTATTAACAGGCACAGTTCATTCTTGGTGAATTCCCCCTCGTCCACAAAAATCAGATACATTTTCCAAGGTGGTAAAAACAAGCCACCTCCAATGCCTGAGTAAAGTAAGACATGAGTAAACAGCTCCCAAAAACAATAGAGATGGTTCATGTAGACCGCTTGTCTACTGATGGTATCACCTGAGATAAGCCAACAGGCTTATTCTGGCATGAGAAGTGGAGATGGGAAACAGAACGGGCTTTATCATCAAACCTTTTCCTTTCCCGTTTTCTTTGCTATCTTTCCAAAGTCAGTGCCATTCATCTATCATCAATGCTATCTGTAGATTAAGCATGTAAAACTGCAATTGGAAAGTTGGAAAGTAAAGCTGAAGTTGGAGGCCTTGGCGCCAAATCATTGCGGATATTCCAAAACCTCAAACATTAAAATTTAATGGATACTTCAACAGAACATTCTTTCTGAACATTTCATGTTGGATTTCATTATAGTTCTTTTACTGTGCAGAATCGAACCTTTAGCTTTGTAAAGAGCCAGTGATGTGCATCAACAAAGTGACAGCAACTGTTGCTGATGCAACTATATTGAGCCCAAGTTTATGCAAATGTATGATGTCATGCAATACGGCAACTCCCAATGGGAATGCAAAGAGTGTTGTGATCATTTTAGGTATTGAATTTAGGCGTTACATTATAATGTAAAGTATGACAAATGCATATTAATTTTAAAATTTGCTAATGATTACATTTACCAGTGTTATTAAATTACTAGTGTTTAAAAAAAAATCCAAATCCTAAAGCCTTTAGGAAAGTGTCAGATTATGGCAAAGCTAATCTAAATGTAAAAATGGATGAAATGAGCATGTACAATTAAATATCCAGTGTTGACCATACCAATATTTCATGCATCCCTAGTACAAACTCCTTTCAAGAAAAAGTATAGTGACCCCCAGTAATTTTAACTGCTGTCAATGGGAATGTAATAACTCGTGTTTCTCAAGCTCAAACTCACCATCTTTAGTCTACAGTCACCCTCTAATCACCAGCCACTGGTTGAGACACGAACCCTGAGGCAAACCCCGACCACTGACATTCCCCAATTCAAACACACACCTTCCGACGTGGGAAAGTCTAGCCCTCCAAATGTTAGCCATTCATTCCAATGACACCACACCTCACTAAAGACCACCTTCCCTCCCCATCAAGTCACAGCACATTTGGTATTACCACAAGTCAAATGTTTGTTTTACTTACAGAGGAGCCTAAAGAGTGTACCAATCTGGCAAATCTTCCAGGTACACAACATCAAAACCACACAATGCTATTAATAAATCAATTGGGTCACCAAAGAAGCAAAGTAATGCACATTTCACATTGTAAATATGATGCAAAAGTGCATTTAGTAACATTCAAATGACATGAGTTCACTTAAGTCAGAGTTTCTAGGCTATAAAACAAATGACATCCAGGGATAAGATTGCAAAATGGGGTTTGACAGTTCTGGATCAACTCTAAATCACTGGACAGCCATAAGAAGCTACAAAGTGTAGCATTCAAGATGTCACTATGACAGGAGACATCTACTGTACCTTTAGACCTCAGCGGCATGCAGCATCCGAGAGCCATTACCATGGTGGAGTGTCTCAGCCGAGCTGGTCAGCAAGGGATGAGCGTCTCTATCTTTCTTCTCGTTTTTTTCCTCGTGTTTTCATTTGCCTTTCTGCTTCAGCCCCCTGGGGCTTGTTCATTACCCCATGGAATCACAGCACACTTCTTTCTCTCTCTCTCTGACTGACTGACTGAGACCTCAGGCTACTTTCAGCCCAGCTTTGCTGCAACATCTGCAACCCCCCACCCCCCAATCTCCACCCTGTTACCCTAGATATCCTCTACCCCCTATTGACAGTGCACATGGTTCAGTCCGGCCACAACTTGGGCTGCTGTAATCCTGTTATGCTTCACTGGAGCAGTCCAAAGGAAGGAAGCACAGGGTCACTAATCCACACCGCTGGCCAGTTAATGCTGTTAGTTGCACAGACTCATATATGCATGATCGATTCACACTAATCAGCAATTCAAGGCAACTTAAAAATCAATACCAAAGAAGTTAACACGCAGAAACAATGATAACCAAGTTGACATTTACAAAGCATGTAAACACTAGGGCCATTTCAAAACTTTCTATTTGACTGAACTGTCTGACATGTCGACTTCTGGCTCAATCAATGTCGTGAATTTGAGGGCGGGATTACCTGTTTGTCCAAATAATTGTAGACAGAGGTGTTTGGGAAACGTAGGAAACCATCAATCTTGTGATTTATTTAGTGGCACAGTAATTTTAACTGCTTTAAGGAGAAACAAAATAACTATGTGGGGAAAAAAACACAATGTCACATATTTATATTTCTCTAAAACGTATTCAGAAAACATTTAAAGGGATGTGCTAACAAACAAAATGATTTTCCTCGAACGTTTAAGTAAATAGGCTTCCATTGCCATTTGCTGGTGAAGCGGACTGGGGACACCAATATCTCATCAGGGTAGCCCTATTCACAACAATTAGATCTGTAACTTTTGCTTGGGCACTAGTAAAATAAATGCATCCTGTCTATTGACAATACTGTCCAATACTGTAAAGAGCAACTCTTCCCCCAATGAAACGACCCATAAAACAAGGACTTGCGCTCTAAGATCTTCTTATCGCTCTGAAGAAACCAGTATGCAATTTACAACCTATTGTTTTCAGACACAAGGTTGAAATGGCTCAGTTACTATAGTAAATAGGTTGTCTTTACTGTGAGTTGTGGCTAGTGTACTAACAGACTCATATATAGGCCTGCGTGTGTGTGTGTGTTATGTTAGCTGGTACACTAATCACTGCTGTGTCATGGTGGTGTGGAAGAATCAGAGCGGAGGCAGATGGTTAGAGGCAGATCGGCTCTTTAACCTGGTCCGTATGACAGAAAAAAAAAAAACATATTGTTTTGATGATATTTCCTTAGTCTCTCAATTGTTTCTCCTACACCAGCGGAATTAAATCGAGAGCAAATGGAGACTTTCCTGCTTCCCTTGGGCAATAATCTCACATGTGTCTATTTGAGTGACAAAATAGATTTAAACAATGTCTCAAACTCAAATTATCAAAGTCTGCAAAAGAAGAGATTCAATATGAAGTAATCATTTCTAATCAAATAAACTTAGCTATATGCTATCCAAATTAACCGTATAGCTTTATACGATTATGCTAAAACTTATTTAATTTTAGGAAAAACATCTGAGACAAAGTTAAAACTTAAAGAAGACATAAGAGAAAACAATAATTCTCCTGAGTTTTAAAAGCCATGACATTTCCTTTTGGAGGTTCTCATTTGCATAATTATTGCTGACTAAATGTGAGGAGATTTCATATGCAAGGCTTTGAGACATGCCTCAGAAAGACAAGGACACTTATTCTGTGCTGATTACAAACACAGTTATAGAGAAAGGGAGAGACAGAGAGAGAGAAAAATACCAGCCTCCGTCTTAATCTCCTCTAATCCGACTCACTCTCAGCCTCTGCTGACCTTGGCGCCATCATGACCAAATGTGAGACCACAAAAACTGAGTGTTTAAACACACAAAGACCTTACAGAGCTGATAACACCTGATACGAGAGACGTGGATGTGCGTTTATAGAAATTTAAAATTCCTTGCATTAGCATAAAACATTTTTTTACAGCATTGCATTTTAGTTGCAGACAGAAAACATTCTATAAACCACAGCATAAAAAGAAGTCTCTTATGCTCACCAAGGTGGCATTTATTTGATCAAAAATACAGTAAAATCAGCAATATTGTATGGAAGCGTGTTTCCGCAACTAAATAAAACAATTAAAGGTAATTGTGACTTTTTATCTCACAATTCCCCTCACAATTTCAAGTCTTTATCATGCAATTCTGACCTTATATCTCACAATTCTGACCTTTTTTCTCTGAATTGCGAGTTATAAAGTCAGAATTGCATGATATAAACTCGCAATTATGTCTTATAAAGTCACTTTTTTTCTCAGAATTGCGAGTTGCGAAAAGCTTCCATATCATTCTTCTATGTGAATATATAGTAAAATGTCATTTATTCCTGTGATCAAAGCTGAATTTTCAGCATCATTACTCCAGTCTTCAGTGTCACCTGATCCTTTAGAAGGCATTCGATGATTTGCTACTCAAGAATGTTTTTTACAATATAGCTGTGTTAGCTGGGTATTACATGTAGTTTTCCTTTCCAGGAAGGTCATAAATGATTAATTTGCACCGACTAAAGACTGAATGAGTGAGAAGGAGGGAAGGGAGGAGCTTTAGTCTCAGACAGCAGGTAGACGTCCAAAAATAACACGTCTAATGAGTCAGCTATAATTTGCCTGGGTTACCCTTAGTCTGAAACGAAGCCAAGAGTCAGCGAGACATAAGGCTGTTGTAACTAGTGGGTCAGTGGATCTGTTATGAGTGTTAATTCATCACTGTTACCAAAGTGCGATTAACTTTTCAACACTCTTGACACAATGTCCTAAAGTCAGCATGTTTATATTTAGCTACCTGGACATTTGACGGTAACTCTATCGCCCCCTTGAGGTTTGTTACTGCATACTTGAGATTTGCTGGTTAGGCATTTGTGTACTTCCAAGTCATAACCGTAGTTTTTTTATTTTTTATTCTTGAATATCTTCACCATGATGTCAGCACAGGAAGAAAAGCTTTCCCTCTAATCCTCTCTGTCTTTCTCCTGATCTTTCACTCCTTCCTCTGTGATGAAGCTCTTTGATCTGGTCGGAGTAGGCGGAGCTCATAGCTCATCCTGGAATGTGATTGTAGGTTTTATAAAGACCGCCGCAGCCCCGCAGGTAAAACTACACTCATCATCATTCCACGGCTTTCAATTCCAACTTCCTTAAGACTGCAACATATATTTAGAATGAAAAAATAAGCCAAAGAAAATATATGAGAAGGTTCATAATATAACAAGATCTTTCATTTGATTTATGTATGCTATTTTTAGTACGTGAACCAGTATGCATAAGATTTCAAACACTATATTGTTGTCACATGACATCATGTGCACATTTAAGAATGCAAAACTGATTATGTCTGATATAAAAATGGTTATTTTAGCCTATATCAAATTTTAGCCTATATAAACTTATCAAATTTCCACATCATCCTTCAGAATATATATATATATATATATATATATATATATATATATATATATATATATATATATATATGCTAAAATATAAGGTCTTATGTTTATTTTATTTAAAACAGCCTTGTTAGATTGATTCTATTCAAATTATTGCTCAAATAAAGTCGACTAAACCTTCCATCTGCGTTTGAAATCAGCCGGCGAGGAAGCGCAAGACGTCTTTTCTCCTCTCTCTTAAACTAACACTGGATCCGGCGACCTGGTTTTTGTATCCAGCGCTGAATTGCAGTGGTTTAGTGTGTGACATACCGCCTGACCGCTACAGCTAAGAGCACACACGGATGGTATGCTCAGTAAGAATGAATTAGACCAAAACTGTGCGTATAACGCTGACTGGATTAAACTTTATATCCACAGCGTCTTGTTTTCATTAGCGGGATGCCCGTACCGAATCATTAAAGAATCAAGTGATGTGGTTAAAAAGACATTCCCTTTCCAAACCAGAGCCTGTAACACTGCAAACTGAACTCTGACAGAAATTAACTTCATTAGACATTTCGGTCAGAACTGTCGAAGACCATCAGCATCAACTTTTTTTTTTAAATGTGTGTCCTTTGCCACCATGAAATTAAATAAAAAATGTGGTATTTTTTAAAGTGTGTCTCTATGTTTAAATTTGCTTTAAGGAAGAATTATGTTTCCATTGTTTCCCCCAATAAAATAATTCAAAAAATGTAACACATTTATATATTACAACAGTGGTCTCAAACTGGCGGCCCGCGGGCCATTTACAGCCCCCCCCCTCCACCCAGCCCACAACTGATCTAAAAAATAAAACATAATACAGCCTGCCAAAGTTTTATTATTATTATTATTCTCTAGTTGTCTCATACCATATTCCATATGCAAAGAAAAAGTCGCCATTCTAAGGGGCCGTTCACATCTCGCGTCACATAAGCGGCTGCGCCATGAACTGCGCTCTCCACGATGACGAGTAAAGTTTCAGCAAAAGAAAAATTTATTTTTAGTCCTTGCATTAGCTCTACTACTAGATATATTTATGGAGATGGGAAATAAAAACCCACCCTGTACAGCTATGATCAGCTGTTTGGCTGGGCTTTCAATGTTGTTAAGGAAAGGCCGAAGCTCATCTGTTGGTCCTTGTCACATGACCTGCGGTGCGTTTGCAGCATTACTATACTTAAGTAATTTTCAGATTTATATAGATAAATACTTCATTTGACTTATAATTACATATAATTGCTTTTACAGGATAGATAGATAGATAGATAGATAGATAGATAGATAGATCTGGTCAATGCAATTTCATGACGTTTTCTGCACTCATTCTTTCATCTAACAGATCAGTCTGTTTGGTAGGGATCTGGTCTCTGTAACTGTAGCAGCCCTGCATAGCTGCTCACGCACAGAGCCGGACCCGAGAAGCACAAACACTAACTCATCAAGAAGCACTTATCCAGCCCACGGGAACACGTCCCTACACCTCAGATCTGTGCATTTATGTCTTTAAAACTCCCTAAAAACAGCAGGCCCACTGGACGCTTTCACTTTCTAAACAAAAAAATAACACTTATCCTTTACACAAATCAGCAGAAAGTGACTCTCAAGTCCCTCAGAGCAGCTGTCTAATTTCAAAAGTGAACGCAAACCCCAGAGTCCCTGAGAAAAACACTCTTCAAAAGGCTGACAGAAAGAGTAGAGCAGAGCATTCGCTAAAGTTTAGACTGATCTTTTGTTTATCCAGCTGTGATGTATTACTCTGCCCTATGAATATTTTCCACCTTCAGAGTTCATGACTGCACTTCCCTAGTACTATTGCTCATACTGTACTTACGGTTAGTGACTTGACCAAACCCCTGACACTAACTGAACTTAGGCATGTAACCGGTATCATATACTTTTTCACATGATTGTTGAGGAGAAGTGTGCCGTTACTTTACTAAATGCTCAGATGCTCAGCATTTTCTTTTGCTTGACGATAAAACAGATGAAAAAGAATTCCACAGACTTGCACTGAAGGAGGAACCAAACCATATCTAGAGACCAGAAGATCATTGGACTTGTAGGTGGACAAACCACCCAGAACATGGTGGTGGCTCATATTTATCATTTATTTCTTTAAAAATATATATAAAACTCTATTTTGGAAGTAAAATGCTACTTTAACACATTGATTTTGATGTGAATCAAATGTAATACCACGGCATCATAAAGGCATGTTCTGTGTTCAGGACAGAAGATGTAATGCCCTCTAGTGGTGTATAAGTTAATACCTAGTTACAGATACTGAACTTCATAGAATCTCCACAGTCAGGTAAAGAACAAGATCTCAAACTGTATCTGAAAGTAAGTATTTTAGTAACTTTTTATGCCTCATTCTATAATCGGGGGT
This sequence comes from Elopichthys bambusa, assembly GCA_037101425.1. NCBI lineage: Eukaryota > Metazoa > Chordata > Actinopteri > Cypriniformes > Xenocyprididae > Elopichthys > Elopichthys bambusa. The sequence goes on from CM074451.1 coordinate 3,708,300, forward strand.
ACATTTCACATCAAGAAACCATAACAATGTATGGTCATAGTTGACGGTCAATTATGTACCCCTTGAACACAGGTTATTGTAGATAAAGTATTAAATTAAAGTAAAGTTTTAAATTAAATTATATTATATATATATATAAAAATATATAGGTGCTGGTCATATAATTAGAATATCATCAAAAAGTTGATTTATTTCACTAATTCCATTCAAAAAGTGAAACTTGTATATTATATTCATTCATTACACACAGACTGATATATTTCAAATGTTTATTTCTTTTAATTTTGATGATTATAACTGACAACTAAGGAAAATCCCAAATTCAGTATCTCAGAAAATTAGAATATTACTTAAGACCAATACAAAGAAAGGATTTTTAGAAATCTTGGGCAACTGAAAAGTATGAACATGAAAAGCATGAGCATGTACAGCACTCAATACTTAGTTGGGGCTCCTTTTGCCTGAATTACTGCAGCAATGTGGCGTGGCATGGAGTCGATCAGTCTGTGGCACTGCTCAGGTGTTATAAGAGCCCAGGTTGCTCTGATAGTGGCCTTCAGCTCTTCTGCATTTGCATTATTGGGTCTGGCATATCGCATCTTCCTCTTCACAATACCCCATAGATTTTCTATGGGGTTAAGGTCAGGCGAGTTTGCTGGCCAATTAAGAACAGGGATACCATGGTCATTAAACCAGGTACTGGTAGCTTTGGCACTGTGTGCATCTCCATAAAGTTGGTCAGTAGCAGGAAGCATGAAGTGCTGGTATACGGCTGCGTTGACCTTGGACCTCAGAAAACACAGTGGACCAACACCAGCAGATGACATGGCACCCCAAACCATCACTGACTGTGGAAACTTTACACTGGACCTCAAGCAACGTGGATTGTGTGCCTCTCCTCTCTTCCTCCAGACTCTGGGACCCTGATTTCCAAAGGAAATGCAAAATTTACTTTCATCAGAGAACATAACTTTGGACCACTCAGCAGCAGTCCAGTCCTTTTTGTCTTTAGCCCAGGCGAGACGCTTCTGACGCTGTCTGTTGTTCAAGAGTGGCTTGACACAAGGAATGCGACAGCTGAAACCCATGTCTTGCATACATCTGTGCGTAGTGGTTCTTGAAGCACTGACTCCAGCTGCAGTCCACTCTTTGTGAATCTCCCTCACATTTTTGAATGGGTTTTGTTTCACAATCCTCTCCAGGGTGTGGTTATCCCTATTGCTTGTACACTTTTTTCTACCACATCTTTTCCTTCCCTTCGCCTCTCTAATAATTTTTTTTAGAAAAATATAATTATCATCACTGGTTATGGAATGTACCCTCAATTGTAGAATGAATATAATATAATACATGAAATAAATATTTATATTTTACAAAATATTCAGGGACTATTGTCATTCAAAAACCTTGAAATGTCAGGAAATTAAGATTTCCAGACATGTAAAAGTAATGGAAATGTAATAATATAAATCATTCTAGTTCTAAAATGTTTTTTTTGGTGAGAAAATACTGTTATTGCAATCACTATAATTGAAGAAAAAAAAGGTGATTTCTCCAGTAATCATGAATGGCTAGAAGAGTCATGGAAAAATCACGGCAATTTATAGGTCAAAAGGTGTGGGAACCCTGATTATTACATTCTGCCACATGTTTTCACTTAACGTTGTGCTGTACTCACTGTACCTTTGAAAAAATGTTTTATTCCACATTGTGTATCTCTGTCTGATTCCTGCAGGGTCATTCTTGTGTGCTCTGGGTCAAAACACACGGATGCACACAATGGACCTCCCACTAGTCATTTATCTGTATTGCTCGGGGTCACAGACATCACCACCTACATTCACAGACTTGACCTTTGAACCCCAGCCACCTCATTACAGCACTCCTAACAAACCCAGAGGTCTCTGATCTGAGGCAGACTGACTCGAGGGGAAAGGTCAACTACTGGCCATGGTGATTTTCCTGTAATTAGGCTCAATGCTGGAGACCCTTTTGAATTCAACTAAGCAAAGGTCGAGTTTCATCCAATCAACATTAAGCTCATCATCACCAGAATAACTCATTCAGCCAAACCAGGGTGCAAATTATTGGGGGGGGCTTCCCCAGCACTACCTGCCTAGATCTGCTAGGGGGTCTCCCTACTTTCCGTGCAGCAGCTCGTATCCAAGTCGCTGTATTTATGTGCAGGTTTCGGCAGTAGCCTTCACTCATGCCAGCAGCAGATCTAATCCACCCAGACAAAGCCTATACATTCCATTCTTATCAATAAAATGCTGTTTAATTCAATTCCAAAAGTTGCCATGATTGACATCATTTCATTAATTTTACTTCTGTTATGACAACTCTGAATGTTTGGCATGGTAATGGATATGACCATTTTAATATGTTTTGTCTTGCCAGAATAGATTGCCGTTGCTGTTAGTTATTGCTGCTGCTGTTGGTTATTGCTGCAGTTGCTACTATTGGTTATTGCTGCTGCTGTTGGTTATTGCCGTTGCTGTTGGTTATTGCTGCTACTGCTGCTGGTTATTGGTGCTACTGTTGGTTATTGTTGCTACTGTTGGTTACTGCTGCTGCTGCTGTTGTTATTGCTGCTGCTGCTGTTATTGCCGTTGCTGTTGGTTATTGCTGCAGTTGCTACTGTTGGTTATTGCTGCTGCTGCTGTTAATGCCGTTGCTGCTGGTTATTGCTGCTGTTATTGCCGTTGCTGTTGGTTATTGCTGCTGCAGTTGCTACTGTTGGTTATTGCTGCTGCTGCTGTTAATGCCGTTGCTGTTGGTTATTGCTGCTGCTGCTGTTATTGCCGTTGCTGTTGGTTATTGCTGCTGCTGCTGCTGCTGCAGTTGGTTATTGCTGCTGCAGTTGCTACTGTTGGTTATTGCTGGTGCTGCTGTTAATGCCGTTGCTGTTGGTTATTGCTGCTGCTGCTGCTGTTATTGCCGTTGCTGTTGGTTATTGCTGCTGCTGTTGGTTATTGCTGCTATTGGTTATTGGTGATGCTGTTGCTGTTGGTTATTGCTGCTGCTGTTTAATTGCTGCTGCTGCTGCTGTTGATTAATTGCTACTGCCGGTTATTGCTGCCTCTGTTGGTTATTGCTGCTGCTGTTGATTATTGCTGCCTCTGTTGGTTATTGCATGCTGCTGCTGTTTAATTGCTGCTGCTGTTGGTTATTGCCGCTGCTGCCGGTTATTGCTACCTCTGTTGGTTATTGCTGCCTCTGTTGGTTATTGCTGCTGCTGCCGGATATTGCTGCTGTTGCCGGTTATTGCTGCCTCTGTTGGTTATTGCTGCTGCGGTTATTGCTGCTACTGTTGATTATTGCTGCCTCTGTTGGTTATTGCTGCTGCTGCTGCTGCTGGTTATTGCTGCTGCTGCCTTTGCTGATGCTGCTGGTTATTGCTGCTGCTGCTGTACAATATAGCATACATGATTTACCCGTAGCAGATCTATACAGGTGGAGCTAAGGAAGGTGGAGGGTTTCTGAAAGTGCACTGCAACTGCTACAGCAAATGCTGACCAAGTATTTGAAGCTCATTGGCTACTGATACAGCAGGAACCAATAAGCTGTGCCCTATAAAGTATGATGTGATTGCAAGCAGATTGAGTTATGGACCTATCAGCCTGTGCCATCTAGAGTTTCATGACAGAACTTTGTATTTATCACAATTTAATCTAAAAAATATTGGTGTTTGGGTTTTAAGTCTGAAAAATAGTTAGCTAACTGTGTTTGCTTACAACTCATGTTGCGCAATCTGAGACTGAACAGAAAATCTGCAAGCATCTGGATTTTCACAGACCTTTGAGTCAAAGTAGCAGAAGTTGCAGAGATCTGACAGAGATCCATTTGGCTCGAGGTCTGGTGGAGTTGTTTTGGAAGGGAGACGTTATTGAGAGCAGACCTCCGTCATTGCTTCACATCCATTCATGCAGATTGTCTGCCAATCCTGTAACTGCTGTGTTTTGTGAACACTGTAGGTTTGGCGGGATTCAAGGGGGTTTTAGTTCTGAGCGAAGCTCTTCTAAGTGTGTGTTCTCCACAACAAAAAAAAAGCTCATTTTAAAAATGATTTTTATGACCCATGAAATGTTGAACAGTCCATGAGAAAGAAACTTATTTGGCCTTACAAGCTCCAAAAACAACTTGCTAATCTCAGCGCACTAACACAATGGCCACGAAAAAACAAAACAAATGCAGCCCTCATGAATAAATAAAGCATTAGGTTTGGCTTGAAACATCAAAAACATTCTGTTCTAAAGGTGGAAAATCATCAATGAATCAACTTCATCAAAAAGTTAAAGTTAAACAAACTGATTATACAAAAGTCAGTAGACTCAACTAAAATCAAATCATGCTTAGTGGATTGGTGAATTATCAATGCTGACTAACCATGAATACTAAATATTAAAATTTTGTGTGCTACAGACATGAATGCAGCTGACAACGTTGGTCACATGACATTGCAAACATTTGTTAACTGTCAACAGTCAATCTAGCAATCCTCTAGCACTGTAGTGGAAACTTTTATATAGTCAAAACAACACTGACATTTCTTCAAAAAAGTAGGCTACTGTAGTACACTAAGTTAGGAGTCAGGTCGGCGAAAGTAGCCTTGTGGGCGGCGACATATATATTTGGTTTTAGTTTTAGTAAACAATAAAAACCCTTGCTATTACCATTGTACATGTCCAAAAAAATGGTAGAACTATGTTACTTTTTTGGAGCTTGTGTTGTGTTATTTATACCTGTTGGATTTTGGGAACTCCCAAACCACCACTTTACCTCCATGACAGTGGGCCGGAGGAGCAGTATATTACTTTTTTGGATAGTTAAATTTGAGAGGGTGATTGTGAATTTGGGGAGTCACCATCTCTAGCAGTTGGGAGTTTCTCTTCCCTGGAAAATCACGGGCGAACAAAGACACCGCTGTTACGAAGAGAATCTGAGAGATCCCAACAACAACGTTACGATTGAGATTTCCCCATCTCGAGCTGGGAAAGTTTTGTGCCCGACTGAACAAGCCCAACCTGAGAGCATCTTTCCCTTACGCCATCCACAACAATAACAAAGTTCCTCATTTGTCCCAGAGCAAATCAGACATGCTTATCCTGGTGAAACTGGAAGGAGGAGTTTTAGGTCCGCCTGCATGAAGGACCTGCCAACTAAAACAAGGAAGAGAATAATACAATAAATCTTTCATCACACAGTTTGAGTGCCAAACAAGCCCACCTCAACGGCAGTTCTGTTCTCTGAGGTCATCTGTGATGAGTTATCGGTAAGATGTACATCACGTCGGCTGAGTTTAATGAAAGCATGACTGAGGAATGATTATAGTGCTTTCTGTGTTCAGACAACTGTAAAATGCAAACCTGTAACTGTAAACATTAATTATGCTAATAAGTCATTTTACTTTGCATTTATTCTGAACCTTAATATTAATAAATGTAATATTGTTGAACTTTTGTGTATTTTATCATATTGCTGTCATAGCCGTTTTATAAAAGCAACCATCCACTTGGGTAAAACGCTAAATTCAGTCATGCAGAATAAACCGCTCAGATAAACCAGTAAAACCCAAACGCCCACTGTAGAGTTTAAGAATAACAGAAACTCCTTAAAGATGACGTGTGTATAATTCATAGTGTATCAAAGTTCATGTAAGATTAATATATGTTGAACAAAAGCATATGCCATCCATGTATACTCGACAAATATTATTAAATAGGGACAAAACATAAAAATAATTAATAAATAAATAATCATTTTATTATTGTTATACATAAGAAAAATATTTAATTAATTAACTGATCTACTACTATCCTAGGACACATTAGCAATATGCTAAACTGTTAACAATGTGTCAATCAACGTGTCTAACAACGTATTAAATCATGCTAGCAACATGTTAGCAGACATGTTAATCATGCTAGCAACATGCTAAAACATGCTAGCAATGTGGTAAATCATGCTAAAAACATGTTAGCAAATGTGCTAATTCATACTAGCAGTGTTAAAACATGTTAGCACTGTGCCAATTCAAGCTAGCAATGTATTAAATCATGTAAAAACACATCAATCATGCTATCGACATGCTAATTATGTTAACACAATGCTAAAACAAATGCTAACAATGTGCTAAATCATGTTATCAACGTCACTCATGCTAGCTACATGCTAAAACATGTTTAAACATGATAGCAACATGTTAAATCATGCTAGCAACATGTTAAAACATGTTAATAATGCTAGCAAAATGCTGAAACTCACTAGCAATGTTAAAACATGCTAGTAGAATGCTAAATCAGGCTAACAACATGCTAAAACATGCTGGCAACATGCTAAAACATGCTAGCAATGTCATAAATCATGTTATCAACATGCTACTCGTGCTAGCTACATGTTAAAACATGTTAGCAGTTTGTTAACACATGCTAAAACATGTTACAACATGCTAGTAACATTTGTTGGCTTTTAGCTTTTTAAAGTTATTTTAAACTTTCAAGCCAACATCAGAATTTGTCATCAAACTTTACTCCTCTAGTTATAATAATTATCATTTATTTTAATTATAAGCAATATTATTAAATAGGGCAACCCCATAAAAATACATATTTTATTAAAATGTATTTATTTTAAGTGAAGTGACTAAATCTAACCTTATCTAACCAAACTAAAACTGACCAATCAATAAATCAGCATCGAAATGAACTGACCTAATCAATCAATAAACAAATACTGAGCTTTGAGAAAGGAGAAATCTCATAAGGTCACATTTCACTTTTCTAACAAGATTTCCATCAGTTCCCCAGTTCCAAATATACATAAATACTCCCGCTGAGGTCACAAACTCCTTCATCTCCCTCATACCGCGTCATCTCGTGTTTTCCACGTGCAGCGGTGGGTCCAGTGCGGGTCATCTGGAAAACACGGCCTGTGATTCTCCCTCCAAAACTAACACGCTCTGTCCCACTTTCCTTTTATGAGCCTCATTCTACAACCCACAAATCATTCAGCACAAATCAGTTTATGTACACACAGCAGCGTTTACGTCCAGACATAACTTTAACACAAAAAAAATGCTTTTCAGGCCTGAGTTGATTGCGTTAAACCAACCGAGCTGGCTGGAGAAGACAGAGGAACAGATTTACGTGTGAGTGCAACGGATCACCCACCGCGCGTGCCGTGTGAGATACACGTGATACGAGAGCCGCCCTTTGATTCAGGTTCTCCAGACTGCAGAGCGACGGCCAAAATCAGCTCATACGAAGGTGCCTGTTACGCAACCATCTCACTAGTGCGATCATAAGAGCGTTTCTGCCCGCTGAGCCCTTAGTAAACACACACATACAGAGAGGCGCATCCAGTTTCAAAGATTCCCACAGTTGTCACTCAACAGCTCTTTGCACGCCCACAAACACGAGGCTCAGCCAGGTAAAAAGTTTGAGGGAAGGTGAGAGCGAGTTAGGAAAGCAAGCAAATGCGGTTGTTAAGGAAAAGAGACTTATTTAATGCACTCCAGAGGGCCTTTACATCCCTCCGTTTCATCATATTCATCATAAACAAGCTGCAGCCACTCCCATCTATTTCTGAGGAAATGTTAGTATTCCCAAACCTTACAGACTACCTACAGCAGAAGAAGCACAACACATGGTAAAGCCATCATAACGCTCATCTGTCAGTCAGAGAAATGAGCCGAGTATGGAAAAATGCTGCCTGACGATCCGAGCAACAAATCAGTGACAACAAATATTTGCAGACACGGACTGACGCTGTTATACAATCAACATACAAACCGAATGACTTGAAATAGTACACCGTAAAAATAAATAATAATAATAGGGTGAATAAATATATATTGCGATATGAAAAACATTTCACCAGATGACTTGAATAGCTCTATTTGGAAAGAATTAATCTTTCTAGAATGACTAGGGTGATTTTCTAGGGAACTGAATCTGCACTGAAAATAATAAACAAATTACAAGAATAGATAAATTTAATAGAACAAAGATACAAATGAAATAAACCATGCTTTATGTTTTTCAGGTAAGAATGTAAAATAACTGCATAGTCTTCACTGTATAAATGAAAAGTTTTGTTAAAGGTACAATAGTGATTTTCTCTTTGTATTTTGTTGTTTAATTAACATTAATGACACAGACGGCAGAAGGAATATAGGCTGCTGTCACTTTAAGACCGAATGCACGGATCCAATATACTGATACGCATCCGTTTTCTTTCTCAATTGTTCACATTCACGTAAGCCATAAGAAACTGTGTTTATGAGAATACTCCCCGAGACGGGCATTTTGTCATAATTTTACGTGTATGTGCCCATTCAAGCACAAATAGACGCGAAAAAGAGTGGAATTCAGTGTTCGTGTGCATCTGAGCGGTTCTGTGAGCGCGGACAGAAAACTGCACTAGTTCCGAATTGAGTTCTCTTTCGAGTCTTCTTGCACTCAAATGGTTTAAAATCGCTTAAATATTTAAACTTTCGCTATAGACCTTATGTTCCAGAGAAACAATTTCTTTGTAATTTTGTCTTTGAACTTCTGTTTTTGCGGTAGCTCTGTATATTTCTATGGCATCGCTGTCAAAGAGTAATTAGCTGGTGTAGTGTATTTACTTATTGTAGAGTTAACGAAAGTTATCATGAGCATTGTAATGTTTGCAGCAGATGCCATAAATGTCAGTAGACTGGGAAATGACAGTAGACTCGTAAAATATGCACGAAGTGTCGTGAGATGGGGTTGGCTCAATAATTCTGGGGTGGCCTTATTTGTTAAGTATAAAAACGAGCAGTTCATTCATAAATCCGTAAGATCTTACCTTCAGGCTGTGGAAATACAAACACAACTAGCACAGCACTGTAAAGGGGCAGGGTTACATAAGGTTTATATGTTGGTTAAACTTTGCAATTAATCTGAGAGATCATTGGTACGAATTCATACGAATTTGGCAAATTGTAAAATACGTACGATTTAGCAAAAAACGCATTAATTTGTACGAGTGAGGTCGTACGAATTCATACTAATTAGCCACCTTGTAAAATACGCAGGAATTGTCGTGAGATGGGGTTGGCTTAATAATTCTGGGGTGGCCTTATTTGTTAAGTATAAAAACGAGCAGTTCATTCATAAATTCGTAAGATCTTACCTTCAGGCTGTGGAAATACAAACACAACTAGCACAGCACTGTAAAGGGGCGGGGCTACATAAGGTTTATATGTTGGTTAAACTTTGCAATTAATCTGAGAGGTCATTGGTACGAATTCATACGAATTTGGCAAATTGTAAAATACGTACGATTTAGCAAAAAACGTATGAATTTGTACGAGTGAGGTCGTGCGAATTCATACTAATTAGCCACCTCGTAAAATACGCACGAATTGTCGTGAGATAGGGTTGGCTCGATAATTCTGGGGTGGCCTTATTTGTTAAGTATAAACACGAGCAGTTCATTCATAAATCTGTAAGATCTTACCTTCAGGCTGTGGAAATACAAACACAACTAGCACAGCACTGTAAAGGGGCGGGGCTACATAAGGTTTACATGTTGGTTAAACTTTGCAATTAATCTGAGAGGTCATTGGTACGAATTCATACGAATTTGGCAAATTGTAAAATACGTACGATTTAGCAAAAAACGTATGAATTTGTATGAGTGAGGTCGTACGAATTCATACTAATTAGCCACCTCGTAAAATATGCACAAATTGTTGTGAGATGGGGTTGGCTCAATAATTCTGGGGTGGCCTTATTTGTTAAGTATAATTTCAATGCTGCATTATTAATTTGGCTAAAAGAGATTAATTATTCTGTCTATCTCCTTTTTGGTACACTATGACACCTTGTGAAATCTCTTAGCAAACAACGTATTTCATATGAAAAAGGAAGTTTGAGAGAGCAAGATGAGTCACCAATATTGCTCGAAAATTTACCCGAAAGAAAAAATGAGCCTCAGAGCTTACAGACATGAACTAAACTCCACAAAACTCCAATTGTGAGTACAGACAGCTCACTTATTTCTCCCTTTGGAAAGATTTCAAGTTGCGATATCTGTTTCTGCCGCTTTTCTGAATCTGTTTGTGTAGAACACACATTTTAAGTGTTTCTCCACAGTCCAAATCAGAGGATGTGCTCAGACGTTTTCGCAGACAGCTGGGTTTAAAAATAAACTCACTGGACCTTCCTGCGTTCATCACCCCACACTACGTCACAGGGCGCGCGTGTGTGTGTGTGTGTTACGTCCTCCGAGCGCATCATAACATTCGGTGGTTGCGGTGCCAGCAAATGGCACAGGGAAAGCCGTCTCTGCCGTTATTTTTAACTCGTTGTCTCCATGGAAACTGCCACATACGAGAAGACCCGCACACTCCTGCCAACTTACATGGGAGTGTGTAAATCTTCTGCATGTGAGTGTGTGTCTGATTTCAGGCCACACCTGTAAGGCTCATATATTGTATCTGGATCTGTGTATTTAAATAATTTATAGATATAATATTCACCATGGTACTGTACAGATTATTTTGGGCAGGTTTTGCAGGAATTAATCATGGTACAAAAGTACAAACTATTAAGTTTCCCTCCAGATTCTAACTGATTTTAAGACCAACATTGTGGTTCAAAATAACAAACTGACTCAGTACTACTAATCAACTTGTATTTTTCACTTTAGACACAATAAACAGGATTTGAAGCATTAGAATTGTTACTTACCTGGAGATGAAACAGAATTGATGGAGCAACAACATGGAAGAGAAAAAGAGAAAGATATATTTAGTCAATGGACAAATACTGTAAGTGTAAAGTGTAAAATTTGGGGTCAGGAAGATTTTTTTTTTAAAGAAATGAATACTTTTATTCAGCAAGGATGCATTAAATTAATCAATTCATATTAGAATGATTTCTGAAGGATCATGTGACACTGAAGACTGGAGTAATGATGCTGAAAATTCAGCTTTGATCACAGGAATAAATTACATTTTACAATATAGAAAACAATTTCTTTTAAATTAAAATAATATTTCACAAGTTTTACTGTATTTTTGATCAAATAAATGCAGCCTTGGTGAAAATAAGAGGTTTCTTTCAAAAACAATGCAAAATAATACATCTGAAATGGCTAAAGCTGCTATATGTACACTTATATAATTATTTAACCATCAACATGGTATGGACTAAAAAAAGACTTTAGACCTGCATTCAGTTTGAGGTTTAAGTAACCTTTAAAATAGCTGCTCCAGGGATTGAAACATGCACTTTTCCCCATTATATGTGAGCAGTGTACTATAGTGTTTGCCATCAGCGTCTTTATGTTCTGACAATGCATGAGCTCAAAGAAGCCATTTTGTAACTCATAAAGGGAAACCCTCCGCTGGTGTCTCTATATGTGAGATCATTCATTTCAGGTCAACTGCACTTCACTGCGTGTGACAGAATTTATGTGAGAAACTCAATATGTGCTCACATTTTTTATAACTTACTAAAGTGTGCACACAGCAGGTTTAAAAAAAGACGCCTCACTGTGAAACTTTCAAGTACTGTTGCGTGTGTGTGTATGTATATATATATATATATTATACACACACACACACACACACACACACACACACACACACACACACAGTATGTTCATTCAATGTTTTTATTTCACCTACAGTCTTGAAAGTAAAAGTTCTTTTTTTGGCATCTATAGTTCCATAAAGAACCTTTAACATCTATGGAATCTTTCCATTCCACAAAAGACTCTTTATAGTGAAAAAAAAGGGTTCTTTAGATTTTTTTAAAGGTTCTTTTAATAACAATTCACAGAACCTGATTTCACCAAGTGTAACATTCCAATCAACCAATCAGATTTGAGGAAAGTTTACAATTTAGGTCAAGTTTAGGCTTACGACCAGGGTTAGGTGCTTCTACATCAGTGTTATTCACTTAACATTTACCTCTGATTTTAGAGATAAGTTATGGGTAGGGTTAGGTTTAGGGGTAGGGATATGTTTAGGATTAAATTTTCAGACTGGAATGTTGTTCCAGGATCAGCAAAGCATGTTGACCCAGGAACAAGTCTAACTCAGCAAAAAATCAGGACGTGCGAACGATTCACAGAAAGGTTCTTTGAGGAACCAAAATGGTTCTTCTATGGCATTGCTGTGAAAACCCATTTTTGGAATCTTTATTTTCAAGAGTGTGAGTAGTTTTAGGAGAAACATCTGAGACGAAGTTTCTAAAGTGCCTAAATGCAACACAGTTGAAAACTCCATTAAGTCTCCTGAGATATGAACGAGCAATAAATGTTCCTCTGGGATCCTTCATTCAAAAAATATCTGATGTGCTGAGAGCATGCAGACAGTTTCTGTCTCTCTCTCTCTCTCTCTCTCTCACACACACACAGCAGCACACACATCCCAGAGGCACAGTCACACACACTCACTCGTAAGCCATGCTTATTACTCGTCCTGGATTTGCTGTCTCTGATTGGTCGAGAGCGAATGGATGGGTAGCAACAACACAGACAGGCACACGTGGTCGGCCCTTTACGACACACTAACACACACACTTTCTGTCTCTCGCAGGCAAACACGAAAACATTCATCCTCCCTGTCTTCAACAAATACACTCATTCACTGCACCATCTTTGTTTCTCTCTCTCCATCATGTTGTCATGCTGCGGGAGAGAATGAGCAAGAACAGCCAATGGAACGGCCTGTCATTCATACACACACACACACACACACACACACATTGACCAGCCTCATGCTACTCAAAGCCTACGAGAATGTAGGTCAATTTTTTTTCCTCTTGATAATAGTTAAAGAAAGATATCTTCTCTGTTAGAAACGCACTACAGCGTTCAACCAGCATGTGTAGTATTATAGTGAGAGACACAGAATCATTTTAAAGGGATGTCATTCTTTCTTCCTCATGTCATTCAAAACCTGTATTACCTTCTTTCTTCTGTGGAACACAAAAGAACATGTTTTGAAGAATGTTCATGCTGCTCTTTCTATATAATAATAATAATAATTAAAAAAAAAAAAAATCACTCATTAAAGTGTAAAAATGTTTCCTGCGCAAATAGAAATCAAATGCCAACTGAAATGGCTAATTAGAATTCCTTCATTGGAAATGTTGACATGACAGTCATGAAACACGCATTAAAAGAATGATGAGAAAACCAAAACAGTAAGATGCGATATGGCTCATGATTCTCACGGTGTTGAGTTGTTGCCACAGGGCAGAAAACTGAACGATTCACCTGCAGGTCAAGAAACAGCTTGAAACAACAAACAATATGAGTGTTGTGTGGAACGCTAATCTGTCAGAATTTTCAGTAAATGTTTGAGAATGTGACACCAAAACATCTATTAATCATCTTATGCTCATTTATTGCATGTTATAGATCCACAAAATTCATTCTAGTCATAGAATACAGATTCAGAAATACATTCAGATTTCAGATATGTGCAGTACAATGTTCATCCACTTTATGAGTCTCATCCGCTTCACTACTTCATCCTTTTCAGTCTTTTTTTTAAGGAAAATCATGAAAATGGAGACTTTTTTTTTTTCTTTTTTTTGTGGAAGCAGGTCAATGTAATTCTTCTGCATGCAGTCATTAAAGAAAACTGGCACGATGTCAGTGAACTCGCCCACACACACAGAGTCAGGATCATATCGGACCACCGTGACGGCACACATAGCAGGAGAAGTGTGTTTCTCAATCCCCAAATCAGAAGAATTCTCCCCACGCTTTTATATCTGGCCTAATCTTCAAGTTTCTGAAATCTTTTCGCTGCATTGGTTCTGTGAGTGTCAACAGAAAGTTAAATGCAATAACGTTTTTTTAGGCCCTGATCATGAGATGGACAACATTTCACCATTTGGAATTGAATCTTTTTTAAAAGGGGGGGGTGACGTTCTTGAGCCCCTGCCCCTTTGATCGCGAAAGTGAAAGTGCCCCTTGCGGTCGCATCGCGGTGCCCCCGCGTTCCCATTTCTCCCCACCGGAACGCGATTTCTACCGTGGGAGAAACCCACAACTTAGGGCTAAAACTAAACTAAAACAGTATCAAAACTCTATGCTGTTACAGCGACAAACTCTATATCACCTTTTAGCTTAGCTTATATTTCCTTTCAAATGAGACCATTTTCACGTTTCTGTGAGCTTTCGTTTGTAAATAATCAACTGTTTTGTCGCAGATGTGCAGAACAGGAAATGCGCTCTCGAACGGAGAAACACACGATATCCAAACCATCGATCAAAGCGTGAGAATTTTTGAGGACATGTCGATGGTATATAAATCATGCCCCAAAGTTAGCATTCGTAGAGACATGTCAATCAAGCCAGCCGTCCATTCAGAAACGGAGAAATCTGACAAAGGCTGATCTCTCTCGCATTCAGTTCCGGTTGACGCGCGAGCTGGCTTGACTGAAGTATTCGCGAGTTTATGGACTGCTTTGATTTCGATAATTACATCTAGAAACGGAAAAGTATCTGTGGCATCGTTAAAAGAGATCTTTGAAAGCGAAAATAAAGTGAGTATTGCCTCTGCCAGCGACGTAATGGGGAGGACGCACACGAGGGGAGTGGGTTTACATTTACATTTGGTCATTTAGCTGACGCTTTTCTCCAAAGCGACTTACAAATGAGAGTAGTAGAAGCAGTCGAATCAACATGAGTACAATCCAAAACAGTACGTAAGTGCCGTGTCAAGTCACAGTTTCATCAGTAAAGTGCTCGTAGCATGTTTTTTTTTTTTTAATAAATACACAAATAGATGGAGAAAGAATAGAAAGTTGAAAAAGAAAGTAAAATATAAATAAAAAGTGCTATATTACTGGGTCAAGTGTTGACGAAAAAGATTTTTTGAAAATGGCTAAAGACTCAGCTGTTCGGATAGAGCGTGGTAGGTCATTCCACCAACCAGGAACGGACCAGGAGAAGGTCCGTGAGAGTGATTTTGTGCCCCTTTGGGATGGCACCACAAGACGCCGTTCACTTGCAGAACGCAAGCTTCTGGAAGTCTGAAGTAGTGAGTTTAGGTCTGGTGGTGCAGAGCCAGTGGTTGTTCTGTAGGCAAACATCAGAGCCTTGAATTGGATGCGAGCAGCTATTGGCAGCCAATGCAAACTGATGAAGAGAGGTGTGACATTGTGTGACGTTTGGTATGTATAAACTGTATTACTGCATTTACAATGCTTATACTAATTTTTAATTGAATTATTATTATTTTACAGTGTGAAAGCACAGCTACCAATATGATAAACTATTATTTGGCCCAAAAAAAATAAAAAAGTCAAAACAAGGCTACTTGTACACTGCACAGCTGTCTGCAAGTATGCAAACTTGAATAGAATTGCCATTTCAGTAAATCTTTTAATATTGTGAAATGGGTATTATTACAGTGCAAAAACTGTGTGTATAAACAGTAATTTCTTTGTTTCAGTTTCTGCTGAAGGTTAGTGAGCAGCAGCAGCAGCAGCTGGCATCACATCTCCAGGAGGCAGACGGGTGATGCTCAACGCAGGTGACAAAAAAATGATGCAAATATAAGGAACTATACAAATCTGGAGGATGTTCTAGATTGTCTGAAAGAAAAAAACTGATCAAAATCATAAAGCGCCTCTTTTTTGGTTTGTTTGTTTATTATAGCCCAGACAAAATATATATCACTTTCAGAAGTGTTTTCTGTAAAATGACACTGGGATGTTGCATTTATACCACTGTAAATGGGTATGGGGAGACTTTTTATTTAGGTATGCACTATATACAATATATACTTTAATTTTTTATCACTTTTAGGAGTGTTTTATGTAACTTCAAAGGGTTTCCTTTTAAATGTTTGCAATTTGGTCCCCCCCCCCACTTTGAAAATGTCTCCTGCGCCCCTGACCAGTTCTAACGCTAAAATGTTTGAGCAAAGCATGCTAACTGTTCTGGCATTGGCTGCACAGACGAACACAAAACACTATTTAGAGTCTTGTTAGCTTGGATAGCCTGCAAGTTGACCCTGGCAAGATCAATTGCTAAAAAAGGAGCGTTTCTGTCCGAGCGAAAATATTAGACCATTCACAGCATTTGATAGCAATCATAAACGTTAGCTGGGTGTGTATGGCTCTGTTTGGCAAACAGGTACGCTATGTATAGTGGCCGATTAACATGACGGCACATGCTAGTTGATGAGTTGAATCAACTCCACAGCAACTACATAAATTTATCCACTAACCATTCAGAAACGTCCAGTTTCATTCTAAAAGTTGTAACTTCTTCCTGAGTCTCTCCATCAGTGTCCGACTCCGGTTTGAACAATGTAAGGCTGAACACCGTTACTGACAATCCTCATTTTGGCTGCGTGAGATTCTCCTGCTTTGTTGTTGTTGAGCACCCGAAACGCGAGCTTTTAAAGCTCCGCCCTCTTCTGGAAAGGGGGCCAGGAGCAGCAGCTCATTTGCATTTAAAGGGACACACACAAAAATGGCGTGTTTTTAGGGGCAAATTTCACAAGCTATAATAAATGATCTGTGGGGAATCTATCTGTCTGTCCATCAGGCCTATAAACCTTCAAACTTTGGAACTTTTCAAACCTTTCAAGCCTGGGTTTGTCAAGCCAACATGTAACATTTGTCATGACAGACATTGCTTTTTATAGTAACATGAATTTCTTAATTTGATTTACTTCTTTTACATGCACATTTGAACTGCAAATGAGCATCCTATTTAATTCAACTTCAATTCAAATTCAGCAACTGAACTGGAATTTAAAATGCTTTCTAAATTCAGTTCTGAATGGCGTCCGACCCTCGAGTCTCCTGGTCTTTGAAATGCGTCCGGTGCTCTGAACCGCAGCACAGATTAAAAACCCCCGTCTGAGGGCAGCAAGACCTCATTACCAATTCAATTCAATTCATCCCTGAGCGTATTCTACGGAAACAAAGTGCTGAACGTTTCCTTGAAGTTTTACATCAGCTTTGGGCTGGATAGAACACAAAGGAAGTCCAGGTTTGGATGCATGACAGGTCCACGAGTCGAGTTCACGAAGAGGCACCTGTGGGACAATAAAAACACGGCAAGCCACTAAATCTGCTCTCCATTAGTTCCCGAACAGAAGAATGTCGCTACATCTGCATGCAGAGACCTGCGGTCTTTAAATGACCCTCCCTCAAGGCCTGCTCACCCTCTGCTCATAAATCGTGGCTGGAATAGGTGATGTCCGACCCCCTCATTCCAATCCTCATCAGTCCACCTTGTTTCCCAGCTAAGAAAACATTCAGAGCATGCCGGATTGACCTGGGGTGAGGGTGTGTCGCTGAACGTGTGTGTGTTTTATTGGCATTGTTTCAGGCGTACCCCATTTAACTGCATTCTTAAAAACACACGTGCACTTAGCAAATAAACATCCTGATTGTTTCCATATGTTTAATGGTTTTTCGCTGGACGTGACCGCGAATATCGTTTAAACCGTCGTCCCAGAAGACTTCTTAAAAAAAAGCACCTGCCTCGCCGCCTCCTTTTCGCCCTGGTGAGGTAATCACTCGCTCGAGTTTCGATTCGTTACTCTGATCTCAAAGATATTGGGTGACAGTTTTGGATGAAGAAACACATCCGTAATCTGCTTTCAATTAGACCTCCCTCTCTTCCTACAATTCGTCACAATCCCAATCGTAGTAGAAACTAACCGCATAACGTGTGTTCTGTAGAAAAGCGCAGCGCTGGGGAAGTACAGTCACTGCACATGAAGGGAATTATAGGGAGAGTCTGGTGCTTGTGGATCTACACGTGCTCCAGTTACAGTCTGGCATTCGGACAACAGCTAAAAGGCACCGCATTCACCTAGAAGGGATGGAGGTATTTTTGCGAGCCCTAACGTTGAGTATTGCTAAAACACAAGGACGGAAAAGAGTAACTAAATACATCTGCCGCCACTAGCCATTCTGGGATCTGTCGAGGGGTCTGTCTGTGACTTTGGACAAGGTTTTGGCACACTGGTGCAGCACTGGTACTCATCTGAGTGAGTGGGGCTTTTTATTTAAAGGGATAGTGCATCCAAAAAAATATTAATTCATTCACTCATTTTTTTTTTTTTTTTGATCCACCTTATTTTTTGTATTGAGTATTGTGAATGTGCATTAAACTGTTTGTTCTGTGTGTTTATGTTTATTGTAATCAAATAAAATGATAACGAATACCAGTTTGCAACATCAAGCATCAAAATGGACTGTTTATTTACAGCTAAAATAACGAAGCAAATGACAATTAAAGTTTTGCACATTCAAGTTTAAAATGGCTAACATATGCACCATGAAAACATTATAGTTCATATGGCTTATGCACCATATTTTAAGCATGCATTACCTAAATTTAAAGGGCCAGACCGCAGAAAAATGAAGTAAACTTTCCTTCTAAGTTTAGTTTTGCCCTCCGCCGTAGCTCTCAAATCTCATTTGTATTTGCATATAATCATATATAACATGTGAAGACACATCTCCAAGGCAAGATACGTTTATTTACAGTATATAGCACATTTCATACAAAAGTGCTTATAGGCATTGTTGCCGTGTTGCTATTTTGAAAACGACTGCGCCACTGACCAACAAAAACCTGCTCTAAAGTCAATGGCGCTGTTTTTTTTGGTTATATAAAGAGAGTATTAGTAATATGCACCTATATACGGGCGCACAACGCGCGTACACTCTGCTTGTTACACACACAGGGACTCAAACATGCCAAATATTAAAAATAAAATGATTATAACGCTTTAACCTCACGCAAAAGCAGACCCGTTTCCTCTCTGGAGAAGCGTTCAGTTTTTCCGCTTGCAAATTCCGCCAAGTAAATAGCTTTCAAATGGCTTTTAAAGGGAATGAGAGATGAGACTCTGATTGGTTTATTGCACATTACGCCCAAAACACAGCCATGCTTCATTAAAAGACTAGGTACAACCCTTTTGGACCATGCGCCTGGTGTGCCGATCATTTTTTCCATCGTTAAACTGGCAAAAGTGGATTTTAGACACACGCTAAGTGCACTTGCGGCGTGCACTTCAGACCATGAGCTTACATCGTTAAAATAGGGCCCTTAAGTGTCAGGTTTGATGTTAATGATTTTTGTGTTTTTGAGTGTCCAGATTCACTTTCATAGGGAAAAGAAAAGTGTGAATATTCTGTCTAACATCTATTTAGTTGTGATGCATGGAAAAAATAAACTCATACAGATTTCAATAGATATGTGGTAAGCAAATTATGAATTATGTCTTTTTTAATCGGTGAATTGGCATCAACCGGAATTGCAAAAAAAGTTATTATAGTCCTGTTATTGTCATTGGTAACACAAACAGCTATTCCGACCCAAATTCATATTAAAGGGATAGTTCACCCAAAAATGAAGTTCTATCTTCTGCTACACATAAAGGAAGATATTTTGAATATGGGTAACCGAACAGTTGATGAGCCCCATTGACTTCCATAGTATTTTTATACTATGGAAGTCAATGGGGACAATCAACTGTTTGGTTACCAACAATCTTCAAAATATCTTCTTTTGTGTTCAACAGAACAAAGACCTTCACGCAGGTTTAGAACAACTAAATGATAACAGAATTTTCATTTTTGGGTGAACTATCCCTTTAAGCCAAAATTCGACATATCGGGTGGCTGAAACGAACCAATCAATGCGTTCAATGTGCCACAGAGCACTTATAATCTGCCTGAGGTAAACATACATTAAACTGGGATACAATAAAGTATTATACCATCAAAAACATTCACCTTAAGGATATCAAGTTCCTTCCAAGTGTACTCCCAGCACACTTTTGTTTATAAGGACGGGGTTGTATGTTCCTTCTCAGCGGGACTAGAGAGCTTTGTCCCTGTACGCCGCCAATGACATTTCTCTCACAGTGAGGATGACATCATTTGTCACACCGTGGGCCGCACACCAGTGCAGAGGCTCCTGGGACAGTGAATCATTTCTACATCCGTGAGTCTCCACAGACATCACACACACTGACCCAGTTAAAAGCCCCCGACTCGCCGCAGAGCAACAACATGTCAGCTTCAACAAACGGCATAAAAAAACAAAGCCAGCAAAACGTCTCGATTCTGCTTTTTACAGACCGCTGAATTGCTATTGTAAATCCTTTACAAATCAATATACAACATATTTTGATGAGACATTATTCTTATTATATACAGAAATGAAAAGGCAGTGACAGACTCAACAATGCATCAGGAAAAAGGACTTTTCATTCACGCAGGAGGTGAACAGTCTCTTCTGGCCCCCAGGAAAACTACAGTATCTTCATGGAGACAATTGTTGTTATCTTACAGTCATGTGAGCCAGGCCTCTGATTTGATTGGCTAAGCAGATTCCACATTAACCAATGAGGATGCACATAAAAGTTCCTCGTCTCTTCTCATCCCTTCTCAGCAGAACACCACAGAAAAACACTGTACTTCTGAGTAGGGATGGGAATCATGAGGAATTTCACATTTATGCATTTGTCAGTTGCTTTTTTATATGGACTGCCTGGGAATCAAACCTATAACCTTAACTCCGATTTATGGTTTGAGCTAGAGGATTTAACACTGAACTGTTATGGTTTTAATCCCATTATTGATTCTTTTAGTACGTGACGCTGTAAATGAAACTGAAAAAAAAAAAAAGATTATTAAAGAATATGTTTAATTATTTCAGTCCTTAAAAATTCCATGTTTAATTCAATGCCTTACTTGCCGTTTCTTTGTAATTATTTATGAAATTTACTAGCAACTTCTGAGTAAAAATGGTTTTCTATTGTTGATGATAAAAATGACTATGGCTGGCTTAAAATGAACCCAAAATAGGTTGGAAATTAAAAATCAGATATAATTACTAGAGGCAATTTAAAGGCATAATTATTATTCATTAAACTTATTAATAAATGTTTGTTTATTAAACATATTAATAAATGCTAATTTCCAACATACTTTGTGTTCATTTTAAGCAAGCAACATGGTCATTTTTAAACAATAGTTGAGTTAAATAAAACTACCCAGCAGATTGGGCAAACATTTAACCCAACTTCTGAGTTTGTCCAATTTCAACCCAACTTGGGTTGTTTTTAACCCAGCATTTTTAGTGTAGTCAGCAACGAAGAAATATATGTATATATAGGCAAAAAATATATGCAAATATACGCAAAAAACAACAATATTTAAGTCTCATGATTAAGTAAAAACTTAAGTATAGCATAACACAATTACAGATGTCATTTAATTTCAAGTTGGACATGTAAAAGCAATGGCATGCAGTTTAGTGATTCACAAATCACTTCATATGATTCGGTTTCAGATCCATATACAAATCAATGAGTGATTTTTGAGTCAATGGGAGCCAGATGAGACTCTTCACTTCTTGTGTGAATAAAAAGTGCATTGTCATGTCATTTTTGTCATATTTTTAAACTAAAATCCTCACTTAACCCTTCGGTCATACAAGACTGAAACCGCTCATTCATTTGTTTGAGAGTCAAACTGCATGTAAATTCTTGCTTGCAACCAGCAAGACGTCTCAGTACAAAACAAGCATATCTATTTATTTCTGTGTTCTATTTCGCAGAGCTCAACTAAAACATTTATTTTTCTTCTAAGAAATAACATGCAAGTTTGAACATCAATGCTTAATCTAGATACTTCAATCGCGTTGTTCTTTTTATATTTCTCTACTTTTATCTTCAAATCACACCAATCCTTTTTACCTTATATAGATAACCTCCTCTCTCTCTTTCTCTCGCCCACTCCAATTCATTCCCTGTTGTTATTCAGTTGGGCAAAATGTTGGACAAAACCTCTGTAAATCCTTCCAGCAGGTTCCCATATGAGGCAGCTGTGAAAATCTGTCTGGAATTTAACAAAGGAGAGGGAAAGCACTTCTAAAAATATTTGCAAAAGACATAAAGAGTAGCTGTACACTAGGTAAAGGTCATAAATAGAACGTGACAGGACTAAAAGTTAGTTATGGTGAGTTTGTCTCGCAGTGTTTATTTTAGCCAGCTAACCCTCTCATCATTCTTTTTCACATGTCATCCGTCGACATCGGCCGGCACTTGTTTACTTGTTTTCTTTGATGCTGGCATGAGAGGGAAGCCGTAGATAAAACCTCAAGTCACTTTCATTTTACCATACAAGGTGAAGCAGTGAGCGCTGTTGAATCTCGCCCATGTTGTTATGGGTAACCCCGTCTTTGGTTTGGCTTAGTGCTAAACACTCTTTAGCCCACAATGACCCACTCAAAGTCAAAGTGCAAAGTCGACTTGGTTTTAAATATACAAAGTTGTCTGTTACCATGACAGTGTTTGCTAAGGAGCTTCGATGAGTTTCACAGGGTGTTACAGCCGGATCTCCCAGACTGAGGAATTTGGGGGTTTTAAAGGTGTTTTAATGCTTGGTTCGTTTCACACTGTACGAATTTTTGCTCAAAACGAATTCAGACATGTCTAAAGCGAATCAAACTCCTCTACAACAAAGTGCAGTTTGCTGTGAAGTTCGCTTATAACTTTAATTGTAAAAAGAGTTTGAATTAAAAGCGTAATGAGACTATCAAACCAAAAGTGGAACAGAAACTAATTTGAATCCACTTTCAAGGTCAGGTGTGAATGCAAAAAGAAGTTTCTTTTTTACTCGTTGGTCCACTTAAAGAGGTCTAAAATTATTTTATAGAGTGTAAAAAACCCTTATTTGTCCACTTTCATTTCTCCTTACAAACTGTATATGGGTCAATGACGTGACGTCATTGATGGGTCATTTTTTTGTCCAAAGGCCTAAATAATAATTAAAAAAACAAAGATATGACATCCAAAGTATGTAAGGTAGTACAACTAGATCACTTTTATTGAATCCTAAAGGTTTTAATTATATTTTGCTTCATATAAAGGTATTTTAAAGATTTTGAAGTGTCAAAAGGTAATTCGGTTTAACCGTCTAAAGGCCAATACAGCCATTTCATTTGTGATTAAAATATCTTAAAATGTAATAAATGTATATATTTTTTATTCTGGCATGATTTTATAACATCATATATCAACATAGTGCAAAATGGTATTAAAATTATGTGTAGAAGTTGTTGCTTTGTTATAAGAAAAAATGTCCGGAAAAATAAATTGTATTGATGTAATCTGGAGTAACCAATATAAAGGGATCATTTTGGATCAAGTCATGCGGTCAATATCATGTGACAGAATGTGACATCATTCAGACACCTGCAAAGTAACTAACTCTCTCTTAACTATTTGGAAAATTAATGTTTTCACTTGCTCATACGCATGTCCTGAAACATTAGGTAATTTGGTACAACCGCTATAAAACATGAAAAATTTTGTAATATTTAAAAAAAACTTGTACTAAATATAAAATGTTTGATTGTCCTTTTGTTAGCTAGCTAGCAGGCTAACTAGCTAGGTATCAGCCTGTTAGCACTGTTTGAAAATAGTCATTCGGTATAACCAAAAGTGTAATTCAGTAAATTTGGTACTGAAATTTTGGTTAAACCGAATGATTTTTTTGGTGGCAAATTTTGTCCATCTTATAAAAAAAAAAAAAATGACAAAAGCAGTGTTAATTGATTATAAAAACCACATAATCTCATTGTTAACATGTAATAAAACTTAAAAATTAATTATATCTCCATTATATTTTTTTTTACACTTTTAAAAACCTTATTCGTCAATGATAGATCCTAGAAGGCAACATATGAAATTCAGAATAGTTTTCTTTAATTTCATGGCGCAGTATGCTTATGAGGTTCGTTGCGAATGCAAAGCATTTCATATTCACTTCGTTTTCATTGCTTAATTTCAAAAACAGTATGAATTAAATGCCTAATGAGTCCCCAATCAAAACTAAAGTGGAGCAAAAACAGATCTGAATCCACTTTTAAGGCCATGGTGTGAATACAAAAAACTGGTTTCTTTATAAATTTTTGGTCCACTTAAAAAGTTCTGAGGTTATTTTATAGAGGACTCAAGTGTGAAAACATACTTATTTTCCACTTTTATTTCTCCTTAGAAACCATGCATCTGAGAACGTGTCCTTCTGAAAGTAACAAAACTATAGAAGTCTGTTGCCTCCTCGGAATTAAAATAACATCACAATGTGAAATATAAAAAGTCATAACGGTGACATAAAACAAATGCAACTGCAAGAAATTAAGTTGCAATTATAAGAATTACATTTTGAGGTAAAACTTCACATTGTGATATACTAGTGGCATAAGACAAAGTTCCATACAAAACAAAGCATTCACAAGAAGAAAAGACTATTTTTCTGACGTTGCCACTAGATCCCAGAAGGCAACATATGGAAGTCAATCTGTGGAATCATTCAGCTCCAAAAACATGTTCAATAAAAGCACTAAACGCACACCTGCCCATCTTTAGATCCTCTAAAGGTTTTTTTTGTGCAGCCCTGCAGCTTAGACAAGAGCCGAGCTTGAGGAATTATCATGGAAAATATGTGGCAGTGAAAAAAGGATTTACATGCCAAGAACTCGACAGAAAGACTAGCAATACTGCAATACTACGGGTGAGAGAAACCAGAAACGGTGCAACATTACAGTAAATATGCTGAAACGCCCTTATTTCTCAGTGATATCAGTTGCATCTGTGATCTACAGTAAGTCGGTTAAAGAGCTGTATGTGATATCAGTATGGACAGAAGAAAAAAGAAAAACACAATATAGAATTACACAAGCTTTGACATGCAAAATATGAATGTCTCACATTCATAACTCATATCTGGATTACACATTAACAGCCAAATGATGTAAAGGTGCAGGTATAGTATAAAAAACACATTTTTCACATATTCTCCATTATTGCAGCTCCTCTCTTCCCAGTCTGTAAGTAAAACGCTCTGTTTAGTTCCTGTGTCTATGAAGCCCCGCCTTCTGAAAGCACCATGTGCTCTGATTGGTCAGCTGGACTAGTGTGTTGTGATTGGTCAAGCACTTCAAGCGCGTTTGGGAAATGTCCCGCCCCTTACCATAACCGCAAGTTTCAACACACTACTAACCAACTCAACCAGGCCCCGCCCCTTTAATCTGCATATGAATTATTTAAATTAGGAATATTCTGACACGTTGGTTCCTGGAAGAAAACTCAAGACTACAATGAAGTTCAGAAACAGTGACACTAATATAGAGAAGAAGAAATGGTATTGATGAATCATTCGCATTTAGACTAATCAATTTTGAAAAATTATAAACTCAAACTGAGATTGCATGTGTTTGACACGTCAGTGAAGATCTGGTTAGGCTAATATGCCTCTAGTAGGAGATGGATGTGCTGAAATTACAGATGCCCTTCGCCCCAATCCATTAAACCAGATTAAAACCAGATGAGCACGAGTGTTGCACGTGTGCTACATGTGTCTGTGTGAGTCTATCTAGACGATTAGATTTGACAACGTGCAATCAAAGTGAGCTTGTAAGTAGATGACCCCGCACAGAACTGTTTTACATCTCAATGCAACAGTAAACATTCCAACATGCAATTGTTTTTAGAGGTATAAATTCATCACACTTTACCAAAACTGCTTGGATATGCATTTGATGTCATGAAATTGAGGGTTTTTTGTTTCTTATTTTGAACGATTTATTACTACATGTTAGTCCAAACTAGGGCTGGGTATTGACTCAATTTTCGATTTCTATTCACATGCTTGATTTCGATTATTTTGGATGTAGTATATCAGTTACAGTACATTAGTTGAGAAAAAAAATCTCTCAACTAATGCTGTAAACTACACATGGGAGTCAGTTGGTACTACTTTACTATAATATTGAAGGTTAAAATTAACTTTTATATATATAACAAACACTTATACTTTATACACTTATATCGTGGCTGTCATAACTGATTTATTCAAACATGCATTAAATATTGAAGAATTTGATAATGAATATGTAACGGTGCATAGCTATATTTATTAGAATGCTGCTTTTCTAGCTGACTAATGAGTTTATGGTCACTGAATATGTTTTTCTGAGGTAAA
The DNA here is from genome assembly GCA_037101425.1 of Elopichthys bambusa. Taxonomy (NCBI): domain Eukaryota; kingdom Metazoa; phylum Chordata; class Actinopteri; order Cypriniformes; family Xenocyprididae; genus Elopichthys; species Elopichthys bambusa. The sequence goes on from CM074451.1 coordinate 3,734,330, forward strand.
TGTGACGTTACGTGACATTGTTTACAAGCTGTTTTACTGACGTCTTTCCGAAGTTGAAGCACTGATTGAGCGATTACACGAGACATGATATGGATTTCAGTAAGTTGTACTGTATCTTTTAACATACCTTCAGATGTTTAGTCATGTTTATGTCGCGCTGTAACTGGTATTAAAGTTAACATGCGCTCCGTGTTGGCGCTTCTCTTTAACTGAGGCACTAAAGCGATCTGTCACGTCACATTAAACACCGCTAAAAAGGTTTTTTTTTTTTTTTTTTTTTTAATCTCATAATAAGATGGACGTCATTTGAAATCTGAGACTTCTGAGGTGCGCTACATGTTCTGTTCATTCATCAACTGAAAACAGACTAGACTAATCGATTCTTGGGATTTAAGAATCGATATTCGTAAAAAATAAGAATCGATTAAAATCGAGAAATCTATATTTTTTTACTCAGCCCTAGTCCAAAAAAAAAAAAATAGTCTTCATAATCTTTTATCAAAATGTAAGACATCGATCCAAAATTGTCTGAAACAATGTTCCTTTTAGGCTGACATCATTTTCTTGGTGATTATAGTCACAGAGTCTTTTGTTTTTGTTGTTGTCAGCTCGTTCTTTCAACATCCAATCAGTTCTTAACGGACAGTGTTGGGGGTAACGCATTACAAGTAACTTGAGTTATGTAATCAGATTACTTTTTCAAGTAACTAGTAAAGTAACGCATTACTTTTTCAATTTACAACAATATACCCAAGTTACTTTTTCAAATACGTAACACAAGTTAGAGTGTTGAACCTCTCCTGTATCCTATTCTTCTTTAAGCCAGAATGGCAGCACAGCTGAAAGGTTTGTTTGAGCTGCGCCCTCTACTGTACAGGAGTAAATATGCATTTCGTTCAGCCTGAGGCTTATTCATTTCACTTTTGGTGAAAGGGCCTTAACATTTGCAAAAAAAAGAACTTTTTTTTTGTTATTAATAACGAAACAAGCGAGCCCAGCCCAGAAGAGAAGAGAAAAAGTAACGCAAAAGTAATGTAATGCATTACTTTTCATAAAAAGTAACTGAGTAACGCAATTAGTTACTTTTTTTAGGCAGTAACACAATATTGTAATGCATTACTTTTAAAAGTAACTTTCACCAACACTGAAAATGGATACTTTTTTTCCTTGCATCTTCTTTAACTCGGAGATCAGAAAGTCAGAAATAATTACAAAAATCTGTAAAGTCTGTAAACTAAAAAATGTTTTTAATAATATTTCCAGCTGTCAATTAATGAAAACCTTCAGCTTTGACAGACAAGGTGTGACCATCACATTTAGAAGCTCTCCAAGTCTCCAGGCCTGGATTCTGTTCATTTTACACCGCCATAAAAACTGCAAATGTGATTGTTATTACTAGCTCTGAATAAACAGGTTTTACATACTTCAGGGACTCCAGGACCTGCCAAGTATTCAATAAGTTAATAAGAAATTCCTGTGATCTTAAAGGCCTAAAGGGAGAAAAACAGACACACAAACATAAAGAAGTTCTGCAAAACCTAAAGAATGAGAGATTGTAAAGGTTGTGTAATGACCATAATTATGCTATTCAAAAGTTTGGGGTTTTTGAAAGAAATTAATACTTTTATTTAGCAAGGATGTATTAAATTAATCAAAAGTAATAGGAAAGACATTTATAATGTAACCAAAGATTTCTTTTTTAAATAAATGCTGTTATTTTGATCTTTCTATTCAATTTCTTTCCTTTTTTCTATTGATGATAAAAAGAAATGTTTCTTTTCTTATTTTGTTTCTTTCACCAAATCATCATATTAGAATGATTTCTGAAGGATCATGTGACACTGAAGACTGGAGTAACGATGCTGAAAATTCAGCTTTGATCACAGGAATAAATTACATTTTACAATATATTCACATAAAAAAATAGTTATTTTAAATTAAAATAATATTTCACAATTTTACTGTATTTTTAATCAAATAAATGCAGTCTTGGTGAACATAGTAAGAGACTTCTTTCAAAAACTTTATAAAATCTTACCGACCCCAAACATTTGAATGGTACACTGTATATACAGGAAGTGTGAGCCCTAATTTGCCACAAACATTTCCCAGAATTCATTTTTGAGTCACACATTGACACTGTGACAGCTTTGCTCATGGGTTGGATTGTACCAATGGACTCAATCAGTTCTGAAAAGTGCAGGGGGGGAGGGATGGGAGAGGTAAAGATGACGACCAGAAAAACATCTGTGACTAAGAGAGCACAATCATCTCTTCAAAGTCAACATGGCGTCAGAATTGACCGTTTACTTTCTTAAAGGGACAATTCACCCAAAAATTAATTTTTTACATGTCATCATAATGGAATTAAAATGGATTGTGAACACCGTTTTTATGATGACTATAATAAGCATCTAAAAACACAAATTACGTTTTTAAACAGATGCTCAAACAGACACAACACAACCCAGGCGAGTCAAAACAACAGAGAAAGAGGGAAAATCTTATTGGACGAGGCAGGATTACACAGATGCAGCATGTGTATTGTAATTCAGATCAAAACAGGCTGTGATTGGATGGAGAAGCATGTGCTGGCAGCCAATGGCCTGGTTTTGCATTGTTTGTGTGTGTGCTGTCAGTCTGTCAGAGCTCAGATTATTCCAAACCTTCTGTTAACAGTCACACAAAGTCTGTCAGGGACTCGTCTCTCGTTTTCTCGTCATCTCTCTCACTTACAAACAAACTTTCTCTTACAGTATTTCACTGTGTTCCTGTGTCTGTGTCTTTCTCTCTGTTTTAAAGAGGTCTGAATGGACTGGTTCCGGAATATTCCAGTGAAACTATCCAAGCAAAATGATTTCATTGTTTAGTCCCATCCACTTTCCCTGGTGCCCTCATTACAATACAACCCTCATACACACACACACATACACACACACACACACACACACACAAACACACGGCTTCCTCCACAACACCCTCATCAGCCTAAAAATACACAGACACACACTCCAAAAACAACACACCCACCATATATGACAGCTTACAAGCACTTGATCTTATCCGAATGTAGTTTGAAATATAGTCCACATTATATTTCAACCCCAAATCAAAAGAAATAAATTAGAAATTATATTTTGCATAAAGAAAATGCAGACTATTTTAGGATCATTACAATTATTTTTAGGACAATTAAGCAAATTTTTCCTCAAAATTTTCATTAATGAAATGCGAAATAGTAACAATAATCATCATCATCATCATCATCATCATGGTGGTTTTGTTGTACTGTATATAATTTATGCTGAAAAATTTTAATGTGCTAGATTACAAAAAATACTGTTTTACAGTAATGAGAATCTAATCACTGAGAATAAAGTGAATTATGATGATAATAATATAATATAACATTTTAATATATATATATATAAAGATTATATTTTATTGTCATTAATAACAATTAAATAATAATAATAAATAATATATATATATACATACACACAATTATTATATTTTATTAGTCATTAATAACAATTAAATAATAATATACTATATTTCATTATATTATATTATATTATATTATACTATATTTTAATATATTTAAATAATATATTTTAAATGTATAAATATTTCATCATATTATATTAAATTTTATTATATTACATTAATATATCTAATAATAGTATAATTATTATTATATTTTTTATTATGTCATTAATAAAAATTAAATAATAATAATAAAATACAAAGTGTTCCGATATATCAGATAACAGTGATGAGAATTTGGAATAAAATAATATCAGAATTTAAAAACTTGAACAAGCTTAATTTACCAAAGCAATTTGAAAATCAAAAAAGAAATGTTTTTTCCAAAAAAGGAAAATGTCTTTGACACAATGATTAGTTCTGTAAAATGCAGATCCTTTTTTCAAATCCTTTTTTCATAAAGGATATAAAGAGAGGTCATTTTCTTAAAAGGTTAAAGAGGTCAAGCAGGAAAGGCATTAAGAGATCAGCTGTCAATATAATCAACAGATATAGAACAACAGGGTTATGCATATTTTTCCTAAAGATGATTAATTTTTATATTAAATGGATAATAATGGATTCCAGTGTGTGTTGTAAAAAAAAAATCTCTCACTCTCTCTCGCCACTCTGAAGCGGCAAAAATGCGACTTGGCAGCTTGGGCGCATCTTGCCTGGCAACACAGAGGGCAGCGAATCCGCTCCGGCGTCCCCGCCAGAGTTTGCGCCCCGCTCCGCTCGTGGCAGCCCAACTGACTCGGCAACAGTGCGAAGCTCCCAGACTAAACTGTGACAGGTTGAGTCAAGGTAGCCGACGGCCGAATCTGGCTGCAATTATGCCTACCACCTTCATCTGAAAATGAGCTGCTTTAACAAGGGCACTTATAAATTGGAAGAGCCTCCTACCTTCAAACGACCGTCGACAAACATCTGCCCAGACCTTTAAAAATAAATTGTGAGGTTTGGTCCAATTACAATCTGATTTCACCTTATTTGCCTGCTCCCTGAACAGGCGTTTTATGGGTCTGCTTTTCTCCCTCATAACTTTCCAAGTTGATCTTTTTTCCCCCCAAACAAAAACTGCTGATTTATCCCATCAAAACAGAGACGTCTCAAGGAACTATGAACATTAATCTGTTTTTAAAGGTACGGTTTTTGTATAATCTGGCACAAAGGTCTGCAGATGGTCAATTTAGCATGAGGAAACTTGAGGCACAAAGACCTTGATGAGGAGATCTTTAAACATGGTGGCTGAAGCACAATAGTGTGATTATAACTGATTTGAATGACTTGAAAAGACCAGCTGTGGGGATCTACTGTTTCCTAAGAAGCTATCTGATTAGTTTAGATTAGTTTAAAAGTCTCAAGTTTGCTAAATTATCTTTTGGCGCAAGATAATTCAGCAGACTCACTGATTTAGATCCAGATAGAGAAGAGCTGGAAGGCGGTTTTCTGTCCGGGTGGTTTCTACAGTAAACGTGTGTGCGTACTTTCACTACAGGCTAATGGAAATCAAATCACTGGTTTCACTGAGAGATCAGGAGTGTATCTGCCAAAAAAAGAGGATTACAGATGAGACTGCGGAGACAAAAAGAGCGGGAGAGAAAGAGAGATTGTGTGAAGAAAGAAATCTACCGATTATTTTCATCCTCCAACGCACTGAAAATACTTTCAAACATGCATTTTGTTCTTAAAACACACTATTTTTGGAACATAAAAGAAAGTTTGCAAGTGTTATTGCAAAATTGCTTTACCCCACAAGCTAAAAAGACCATGAAAAAAAATAAATAAATAATATATATATATATATATATATATAAAAATAAATACTTTTACAAAAATTGCAAAAAACAATTGCAGCAAAATTGCTCAAACTAAATTAGCACTAATTTTACACATTATCTAATAAAGATAATTATATATAAAATTATGCATTGTTATGGATTATTAAACATATATAACCATTTAAAACAAATATATATAAAATATTTTTAAAAAATGCATGCATTTTGCATGAAATGCATTACTCATGCATTAATAATATAATAATAATGAATGAAATAATGTATATTTTCGGAGCAAAAAAATATTGTATTAATTTTGTACATAATTTTGTGTGTGTGTATATATACTGTATATATATAATGTGTATATAATGTATATAATATACAAAATTTTGTATAATATACAAAATGATGTACAAACTTGCTAATATATTTATATATATATATATATATATATATATATATATATGAGCTAAAATATTTATAAGTGTCATCTGTATATATTATAACATATTATAATAACTTTTTATATTTAGCAATTAGCCTATGTGTATGTCAAAAAATACTAAATATAAAATACTAAATACGAAAAAATAAATATACACAGCACACACACATATATTATGTAAACACAAACTTTTATTTTGGATGCGATTAATCGTTTGACAGCACTAATATATATATACACACATATATATCTATATATATATATATATATATATATATATATATATATATATATACATACATATATACATATATACACATACACACATATATATATACAAATATACACATACACATATATACATATACACATATATATGTGTGTATATGTATATATATATATATATATATATGTGATATATATATATATATATATATATATATATATATATATATATATATATATCACACACATATATACACATATATACATACACATATATACATATACACACACATATGTGTACACACATGTGTATATGTGTATGTGTATATATGTGTATGTGTATATATATATGTATATATATGTGTGTGTATATATATGTATATGTATATATGTGGTAGTGGTAGTGGACCAATATGCATTTTTTATGGCAATGTTGATGCCTAGAAAACGAGATGACCATTATAATGCTGATAAGTGTATATATATGTATATATATACTTATAATGCTGATAAGTGTATATACACTTATCAGCATTATAATGGTCATCTCGTTTTCTAGGCATCAACATTGCCATAAAAAATGCATATTGGTCCACTACCACTACTTGAATTTAACAGGAACAAAATGAATTCCCATACTACTCTGGGCTGATTTAAACTGGTTTAGTTTGTGGTCCTGTATAGCCATACTGTTTACAAATAAAGCTTTTATATGTGTCATCTGTATATATTATAATCGTCCAAAATGGTAAAGGTGGTTTTCCAAGGAAGTCTTGTTACTAAAGCCAATTAAGAAGCTTCCAGTGTTGAAAAGTCCAGATTGGTGCTGGTCTAACTGGAAGACTAGCAAAACATTGTGAATCTAGTGAAGATGTCTGACTACATGGTTAAAGCGAGGCTTTGGTATTTCAGACGAATCACAAATCATACATGATAGTGAGTAAATGATTCAAGTGCACTGTTCCTTTGAGATACCCAAGCATGCACACATCAAACCACCTCTACAGCCACAGCTCTGCTCGAGAAGAATTCTGAGAAAGGTAAATATTTGATGCCTCAACTGCTTGTTACTTCTGCTCCACAGGAACGGACATCTTGTGTGGGCCACCGTGAGTTCCCAGCAAAAATGCCACAGCCAGAAACGCTTTTAAACCGAGAGAGAGCGAGTTAGACGCACGATTGTGACTGTCTCTTCAGTCTTAGAAGAAAAGGTTCTATATAGAAACTTAAAGGGACCCTCTATAGGGGTCAGCCACATCATATACAGTATAGAAGCTTTTAAGGGTTTCCATCATGGGATCATTTTTAACATTTAAAAAAACTCCAAGCCCAGTCGAGAAGACGCTGTTTTATGGAATTGGTACGGAAGAATTGATTGTTCGTATCACTGTGTATCAAGGTAGGGAGATCCGGAGCTGAAATTTAGATGGTAATAGGTGTTTTTGTTTCCGATACAATCTGTAAGTGGTAGACCAATCACAACAGACTGAGCCATCTGACCAATCAGAGCAGAGAAGACTATCAGGGAGGCGGGGTTTAGAGAGACTGAATCTTCTAACAAACCGTTTTCAGACTCTGAGAAATGAGGTGATGTACAGTGTACACACAAGTGTTTTTCGACATTGGATGCATGTAAACCTATTGTAGGAGACTTTCATTAACAATGACATTTCAGTCATTATTTATTAATTTAGATTATTGGTGAACCATTCCTTTAACACAAAAACAAAGTGCAATCCTCAGGTAAAGAAAAATCCCCCCATTTCTAGCAAAACAAACGTCATGCCAAGTACCACATAAGGTCTGGCTAGAGAGATTTTAGGCCTCAAATGAATGAGAGAGACTTTGGTCATGCTAAATTAGATTCTGCATACAGCAGAAATGTGGCTTATTTCGTTTTCTTTCGCTGTGGGAACTGAGTTCTGTGGGTAATACGGCTCCACAGGGTATGACATCAGAACATAGAGATCCAGAAAGTGAGAAAGACAGATAGATAGATAGAGAGAGAGAGATAGAAAGAGAGACAGATTCACTGCAGAAGACTTGAAGTCATGTGAGTAACATTGAAGAGTGTTAAAAAGAAAAGAAGACGATGCCAAAAATGGAAACTGGAGGAGAGAAAAAAAGGAGGCACAATCAAAGGAGATAACGGTTTTGAGGAATGTTTAGTCATTTGTTGTAAAGAAAGAGAAAATAAGAGAGAGGTGGAAAGAGAATCTCACGTATGACAGCACTGAAAGTGATGTCAGCCATCCTAATTATATTAGCATGTATTGAGACAGATGACATCACAATGAGCCCCTCAATCATTCACATTCCACCAAGATCTAATGGAAATCCTATTGGATTGCATAATTGCCACAAGTCCCCATCTGATAGGAATCCAAGAAGGTAACTGTACAAAAACATTGAAATAACAAATAACGAACAAATAATATTTTTATAAGAAAATGTATTACATTGCATTGTGACTTTTTAAAAGGGCACCTATAATGCAAAATCCACTTTTACATGGTATTTGGACATAAATGTGTTGGCAGCGTGTGAACGCAATCACTCTACAATGTCAAAAAAAAAAAAAATTAATAATAATAATAATTATATATATATATATATATATATATTATATATATATATATTTAATCCCCATTAAACAAGCCTTTTTGATTCTCTGAGCAGTGTGGCGTCAGACTTAGGCCCCGCCCACGACCACTGACTGACAGTCCTGCATTATCACAGTTTCTGCCCTCTGCAAGTTGTAAGCAGTCCGCCATTTTGTCTGCGCTCAAGCAGCTGTAGCGACAACAATGTCTGGTAAGTAATTGAGATGTTTTGTTGTTGGATGTAAGAGTGAACATAACAGTCTTCATTTACCGACATCTGAGCCTCTGAACGCAGTGGATTAGTTTTATTTTTGAAGGGAATACGCCACAGATCTAATATACACATACGATTTCTTTAACGTTACCTGCTGTTTACGTTCACAGATATAACTGAGTGTGTTTATGCGAACTGTGTATGTATTTGACAGTTTAAACAACAAAAAAATGTGAAAGAGAAGTTACTCACGAGACTTTAAGTCTGATCCATCCGTCTGTGTGCGTGCTTCAGATAAGTGCGCTCAGAAAACCATCCATTAGAAATTTAAACTGATATAGCTTTAAAACGAAATAATAAAGTTTAATTAATGATGAAAGAAGAACTATGCTATCCGTGAGAGTGATCGCGATATAGATGATACTCAAAACCAAGCAGATGCCTTGTTTGTATTTGGCAGAGAATCCTATTGACGCAGGAACTGTGATCGTTGAGAGGGGGCGGGGCACAGCAGCTCATTTGCATTTAAAGGCACATGCACGAAAATAGCCCCTTGAGTGTATTTAGGAATGGGTATTTAGAACATGGATTTATAAATAATCTGTGAGGTATTTTGAGCTGAAACTTCACAGACACATTCTAGGGACACCGGAGACGTCTTGTAAAATGGGCATAATAGGTGACCTTTAAAAAATCCTGTAATACTTTTTAAATAAAATACAAAAAAAAGAGAAAAGAAAATATAAAAAAGTCATTTTTTATAGACAAAACACTGTAAAAATGCTACGTTAATGTTAATTGGTTAACTTTTACATAACATATACAGTGAAAAACTTTAAATGGTTTAACATCACATTATATGTACTTTACTGTAAAATACTGTCAAATTCATGTTTTTTGTAAATAAAAATGATGAATTACCATACCATTTATGGTAATAAATAAATAAATGGACATTCCCAGAAGTCCATGTGTTACATCACATACTTTTTTTAAATAAATAATTTGGTATTTTCTTATTTTTACATTTTATGTTATTTAGTTATTTATGCCACTTTTGATGATTCATCATGTGGCTTTCTGTTGTGCTTCCTGTATTATTCTGGTGGTTATCATATGGTTATGATGGATTTTAAGGTAAAAAGGCAGATTTTTCTAGTTAAAGTAGGTATATTAATATTATATTACTTAATGAAATATATGGCTATAAGTTGTAAAATATACAGGCATTATGTAAAACTGAAAACACTGTCAGTATTTTTTTACAGTGTAAACCACAGCTGCCAGTTTTTTACTGTAATTTTAACAGGTTATTTTTACAGTAATTTTTGTGCTTGTTTTGCATTACAAAAATGACAGTTCAATTTTAATGCATTATGATACTCAGAATGTTGGGTGAAGTAATGCATTTTAATGAAAATAATGTCGCAATGCAAAAACTGTACTTAAAAAAGGGAACCTTTAAGCATTTTCTTTTTTTATTTAGGGGTCAAAAACTGAGTTTTGTGAGATTGACTACTCATGGCCATGGCCCAAATTGTCATCAGGCCTAAAATACACCGGGAGTCTTTTCTGAGAGGATTTTCTGATATATCTCAAGAAGTTCAAGTGTGTTAAATGAGAGTATTATGTTCAGTTCCACAAAAAAAGCACAAGGACTGACCTCATCTAAGAAGTTTCGCTGAAGAGCATAAGTTATGATGGGATTGATCTATAAAAGTTTCATTCTCATTCTTTTCACTCTGTCTTTTACTTTTTCAAACTCTTAAGAGGCTTATGAAATGATAATGAAAGTTCACTGAGCGTGAATGTATAACACAGTGAGTCACTGATTTTGACGTAATGTTCTCTGAGAAGATCTGCAAGACATTTCAGCCAAATAGGATGAAGCGTACACGCATCTGACAGCCCCTGATGTCATATATGATTAAATTAACTTCACATTTCAGGGATGGGCTAAAAATTACTCCGCAATACAAAACAGGGGCAGGATTTTCATGTCAAATTTAATCCTACTCGTTCTGCGGATTTGAGATCTAAAAAAAAAAAAACAAAGCATGAGTGATTATTAAAGCTCCTTGGAAGCAACCCATACAAATGAGTTATGCTGATTATATTACAAACTGTGTCACAAGAAAGGCAGCAGGTCCTTCTGAAATGCAATTTCTGTTCTTTCACTAAAACTGGCCTGTAATACGGGGTCATATGATGGTGCAGTGGAAGATTACATAAAAACATTTAGGGTGAATCTCATGAAATTTGTAAATTTGGGAGAGAAAATGTTTTTCTCACAATGCAAAAAAATGTAATTTTAATAAAATATAATAACATTTCCTACCCAAATTCTCATTGCTGTAATATATATATATATATATATATATATATATATATATATTTTTTTTTTTTTTTTTTTTTTTTTTTTTTTAATAAAACAAAACAAAACTTTGGGTGAAGAAATTAATTGTTGACATTATTGAAAATAATGTTGCAATGCAAAAACAAAAAATGTAAAAAGGAACATTTTTACTCAGAAAATGTTTTTCTCACAATGCAAAAAAAAACAAATTAATAAAATGAAAAATAAAATAAATAAAATAAAATAATGATTTTGGGGTGAATTATGACCAGGATGTATTCAGACGCTCAGTAGGGTTGAAAATCAAAATTGGTCAGGAATCGGATATTTCTTATAAAATTAAAATTTAGATTCCTCTTATCGATTCCATTGTGTGCTTTTTAATGTGATTTTAAACCATTCAAACTCAAGAAGGCTCGTGCAAAAAAAGCCGCCTTTCGTATAGTGCACGAATACTGAATCGAGTTCTCTTTCGTGTCTTCTCGCACTTGAATGGACAAATACACACAAAACTATGTAAAAATATTCTCATAAACACAGTCGGTTTTGTCTTAAGTGAACATAAACAGTTGAGAAAGAGAATACGTGTAACAGTATGTTGGATCTGAGCAGCTTTTTTTTATTATTGGAATAATTATTTACAATTGCAAATGAAATTTCTCAAATTGAGATACCCAACCATAACGCTCAGTTACAAGTAGTGTCCCAAAATACAGCAGAAGCCATTGTGCGTGTATGTGTGTGTGTGTGTCTTGCTAATGTTAATGAGACCAGTCTGTCTGGGTCTGGATGAGCACAGAAAACCAGAGCAGATTACAAGGATGTGACACAAAGAGACTGTGACCCCCCCAAAAGAGATTACAGAGAGAATGAGGTGACGGAGAAAATCACACAAACAACACAATGTTCACAAAGTGTGTTGCTCAATATCAAGTTCCTCATAAGCAACTAAACTTATTGGTAACACTTTACAATAAGGCTCCATTTGTTAACATTAGTTAACATGAATTAACAATAAAAAACAATTCTAAAGCATTCATTAATTTTATTTAATGTTATTTCCAATATTTACTAATGCATTATTAAAATCAAAAGCTGTATCTGTTAATATTATTTAATAGACCTGAGCTAATATGAACTAACAGTCCTTATTGTGTTACCAAAATATTTATTCACTGAATTGTTTATTATTTATATCAATGTACATTTGTTATATTTTTAAAATGTATAAATAAATTATATATATATATATAGATATTGATTAATCATGATCTAACAGAGAAGTTTGTAAATATATGTATGTATATTGTAGGTACTCCCTTTAATAAAATAATAAAATAAAATAATGATTTTTGGCTGAATTATGACCTGGACATATTCATGAGATTAAAGATGCTCAGTAGGGTTGGTAATCGAAAATCGTAAAATTCTTCTTATCGATTCCTTTGTGTGCATTTTAATGTGATTTTAAACCAAGAAGACTAAAAAGCTGCCTCTTATATAGTGCATGAATACTGAATTTAGTTCTCTTTCGTGTCACACACAAGCACACACAAAACTATGTCAAAATATCCTTGTAAACACAGTCGGATTTGTCTCAAGTGAACATAAACAGCTGAGAAAAAACGCATGTGTAACAGTATATTGGATCAGCGCATTTGGTGTTAAAGTGACAGCAACCTAATAAACCGTCTGTGTATAAAACTTTGGGTGAGGAAATTAATTGTCATGAACATAATGTAAAAAACGGAAAAGGAAAATTTTTACTCAGAAAATGTAAAAAATAGTGCATGAATACTGAATTGAGTTCTTCTTGCGCTTGAATAGACACAAAAAAAATCCTCGTAAACACAGTCGGTTTTGTCTCAAATGAACGTCAAGAGTTGAGAAAGACAACGCATGTGTAACAGTATCCGTGCGTTCTATTATCTTACTGTATCTTTCTCCTGAAAGGAGTTTTTAGAAAAACAAACAACACCTGAGACAAAGTTAATAAAACAACGAGAACATCTATAACAGAGAAACTTCTCAACAATGAAATGTTCCCTCTGGGTGGTTGTAGAGTTACAGAAAGCATGGAAATTTTCCACAAACTGTTAACTCATCCTCCTGGCTCACTCCCTGAGTGTGTGGTGTAAAATCATCCGTCTGCTTGTTGTCGAGCTCAAAGCGTCTCATTCAGAGATGCTCCCGGCAGGAGGCAGAGATTACAGAGGAGAGCCACGCGCGCACATGCCGCGAGACGAGGGGAGTAGTCGTTTGTTCCCATGGAGACAGTGCAGGGAAAGTCGGGACCTCCAATAGGGGCACATGCTGGGTGGGAACGTGCGGAAAGGGAGGGGAGAGTCTCTTCCAAAATCTGCCATCAGCAATATTACACGTGGTGTAGCGTCTCAATTTCCCCTCTAAGCATCCGTGATTATGTTAAGACCACTCCAACACATGAGAGAAAGACAAAGGCAATGTTTTGGCTGTCAACTCCATAGAAATATCAAATCCAGGTCCACACACGAACACATTCTGGGTGTAACAACAACAAAATTGAACTCTATCCATACCCCAACTCAGAGTCTTGCAAACAGACACATAAGTAATTTTCCCAACTTCATTTGTAATTATTTCTGTAATTTACTAATTTACAATTTTTGAGTGAAAGTATCCAAGTGATGTTTTTTTTCCAGTGTGGGTGGATATTAAGGCCCCGTCCACACGAAGCCAGAGCTTTCCCTATCCAATCTTTTTTTTTTTTTCCTCGTCTCAAGAAATATCTGCGTACACACGAAACCACTGAAACCGGCTCAAAACGATGTAGTATACATGCTAGACCAGTATGTGGCGCTGTAATTCTGCCACAGAGATACACTTAAAACAGAGAATAAGACTTGAAGCATGCGCATAAACCATGCGCGCTGTATACAAACTTTGGTAAAACTTTTTGGTAAAACGCTTTATTTGGGCTCAGTAGCTTCTGCAGCACGAACACAAGCATCTAGAGTCTGCTATTGTTGTTGTTGTTGTTTTGTGCTGTTAGCGCTGTCTGACTAGGGTCGACACGTGGGGTGATGACATCATCGTTTCACAAAATATATGGATTGGCTGTACACACGAAAACGCAAGGGCGGCATTTTCAGATTTATCCACTCTGGGTTTAAAAAAATATCGGATTCACCTTCTGAAAACGCCAGATTCGTCTGGACGAAACGCCTGTACGATACAAAATGTTTGCGTATACACCTAAATGCGTCTCCGTGTGGACGGGGCGTTAATGTTGTCCTGCCAAAAATCAAGCATTCAACAATGGTATAAATTAAGTTAAATTAAACTAAAATATTTTAAAAATTTTCAATTGTTAAAATAGAATGCTAGAATGCAAACATCTATTAAATTACTAAAATTATTACAATTATTAAAATAAAATGAATTAAAATTAAAGTTGAAATTAAATTAAATAATGAAAGAATTTAAAATTAAAGATAAAAGTAAAATTATTAAAATAAAAAATAAAAATAGTAAATTAGAATATATTAAATAAATTAAAATTATTCAATTTATAAAATGATTAAAATAAAAAATGATTAAAATTAAAGTAAAAATTAAATTACAGTTAAAAGTACAATTATTAAAATAAAAAAGAACAATTCAAATTAAATTAAAGTTCAAAATAAAAGAAGTTAAACATTTTTTATTTTTAAAATGAATAAATTATTACAATTAATAAAATAAAAATTATTAAAAATCAAGATAGAAATTAAAAAATAATACAATTTAATTGAAAAATAGAATGAATTAAAGTTAAAATTTTATATTAAAATATTAAAATTAGAAATAAAAAGAATGAAAACAAACATTTATAAAATTATTTAAATGATTAAATTTGATCAATTATTAAAATAAAGTAAAAATAAAAGAAATTAAAAGTAAAATCTCTACAAATTGTTAAATTATTACAAATATTAAAATAAAAAATATTAACATTAAAGTTAAAAAACCTTAAAATTATTCAAATGAAATTTAACAAAGTAAAAGTAATTATATGCAAAGACACAGAACATGAAACCTTACCATACACCTGCACAAATATTCTACAAGCACAGGCGATTTTTTAATATAAAATAAACATATGAATATGTCAGAAAACAACCCTTAAATATGTCTTCAGACCTGAAAATAAGCGTATACTTGCTCACACGTGACCATATACTAACTTGCCCTAGACACTCTTGTTTCAAATTCGTCCCTGATTGACTTAGCATGAAGTTTGCACATTAGAGTTCATCTCTGTCTCTCCCTCTCCAGCAGACGCTGAGTAAACATCCATCAGTGCGCTGAAGATCACCAATACAGTCATTAGGCCGGTTAGCTGACAAGAAACCTCCTGCAGGACGGTTATAAACACACCTCGCTAATGCTAATCTAATCAGCAGACATAAACACGATCAATGAAGTCTAGAAGAAACACAGGGCTCTGACTGAGCCGTAAACTGCGTCTAAAGCCCTTTAACTGGTTTACGGCCTCAGTAAATGACGGGTCAGGGAATGAGAGGCGCCCGCGGGGCGTGGACGAGGAATGTGAGTGGACATGGAGAGTTGGGAAGTGTGGGACATTGCTATTAGACGTGCAGCTCTCAGGTGCTCACATTAGTCATTTACTCATGCAGAAAGTAAAGACACCAGTCTACTAGATGACAGATTTCATATTCTTATCTGACAATATAGATATGCAACTTGAGTTTGTACATGAGACAAACTTCTGTTGTTAGTTGTGGTGTAACTTGTTAATGCTCTACTTAGCATGTGTTGCCATATGGATAATTAATTAGTGCTTCATTTGAAGTCTCTCAGCTCGCTGAAGACCAAAAGATGTACACAATTATTAATTTATGACTATAAGCCACATTCTATTTGCATACACAGTTTGCAGCGCTGCACTTTTCAACCCCACTATATTTATGTTTAACATTCTGGAAATGTGCATTACTTCCAAATGCTCACACTAACATAAAAGTGCCATTGTATCACTATGATTTTGTTAACATGGTGTCATGCAAACGTAAAAAGTCCCATCTGATACATTCACTGACCATTGCGGTATTTTTGATGCAAAAACGTTGTACAGCAAACCTGCCAAAATCAAGCATTCAACAATAGTATATATAAATTAAATTAAAATTAATTTTAAAATTGTTAAAATTAAAATATAAAACATATATAAAAACAAAATTATATAAAATTACTAAAATAAAATTAATAAACATTTAAGTAAAAATTAAAATTAAATTAAATAAAAAATAAAAAATTAAGATTGAAGTTCAAAGTAAATTAAAATAAAAAAATAAAATTTCAATTATTAATTATTAAAGTAAAAAAAATAAATTAAATAATTAAAGTTAAAAGTAAAATTATAAAATTAAAAAATAATAAATTACAATCTATAAAATTATTAAATTAGTAAAATAAAAATTATTAAAATTTAAAGTATAAAATTAAAATAAATTATTAAGGCTAAAAGTAAAATTATTAAAATAAAAAAATAATACAAATTAGAATCTATAAAATTATTAAAATTGTTCAATTATTAAAATTATTAAAATAAATTAATTAAAATTAAAGTAAAAATTTAAATAAATCAAACTGAATTAAAAACTAAAAGAAAGTTGAATGTAAAATTATTACATTTTAAAACAATTTAAAAAATAAAAAATATTTTATATTATTAAAGGTATTCAATTATTAAATTACTAAAATAAAAATGATTAAAAATTAAATTAAAAATCTAAATTAAATTATTAAAGCTAAGAGTAAAAGTAAAATTAAAATTAATGTAAAAGTTAAAATAAAATAAAATTAGATAAAAAAAATAAAAGAAATTAAAACTAAAGTTGAAAGTAAAATTATTCAATTAAAAAATAAAATAAAATAATTTTATTTAATAAAGTTTAATAAAGTTATTAAAAGTATTCGATTATTAAAATTATTAAAATAAAAATGACAAAGTTGTCATTTGAAAATCACTAAAACTAAAATGACAATGAAAACAAAGTTAATTAAAATGGAAGTAAATACTATAATAGTATATAAATAATACTAAAATAACAGTGATTCCCTAAAAAAATCTAATGTAGTTGTACAAAAAAAAAAAAAAAAAACTTGACTTGATTAACTGAGAAGCTCTCTGAAACATCATGCCTTAACTTCCTGTTTCAATAGGAAATACTGCTGCTGGCATTCTGCTTCTGGCAGGTCACCCAGAGTTTGCTGAGGACATTTTCTAAACGTCTGTTTACAGCACACACACCCAGACTGAAGAGATAAAGTCTGCTAATATCAATAGTGAGGCTCAGTGGACGGGAAAATGAACCAATGATGTCGTATGTCATTAAAGGATCAGAACACAAGCAACACTAAGACAATCCAGAGAGAAAACATTGTTTATGGAATTAAAAGGCCTAAATGATTAATCTACATCAGTTCTATTGCATTTTGAGTTTCCAAAACATTTTGACAAGACATCACATATCAAAATACCCAGTTGGATGCCAAATAATACATAATACACTTGATATTTCCTGGAGTTTTGATTGCTGATTCTTTCACCTCACACACACACAGTGTTTGGCCAGGACAGTAAAGTTTTACCACACAGATTGTTCTCGACTGATCACATGACTCTGTCTGAAGTGAAACCCGAGCCTCCGAGGCCAATGTTCGGAGCCAGTCAGGCGGTTCCTTCTGCACTTGTTGAATTACGACCAAGATGAGGTACACGGGAATGAAGAGATTTCAGGAGAAATGGCATAATCAGGAAGAGATCTCTTACAGTTTGTCACGCCCCGCCACAGATACCTTGAAATCCATTTTCCCTGGACAGACAGGTCGACGGCAGAGATCCTCGTATGGTGCCAACCTCTGTCTAAACATCTCATAGAGCCAGGAATCATTAACTTACATCAGTATTTCCCAGAAGGAATTAGTTTATTAAGTAAAGGTCTGGCTAAAATGTCACCTGAGCGCCAATACAAGTATACTGTAGAGCCCATTAAAGACAGGAACGACTGATTGACTGCTTCCCTCAAGCCTAAACTCAACAGAAGAAGTCAACAAACAGCACAGCAGCTGTTAACCATTGACAATGTGATTCCCCTGCAGGAAATTGAATGGGATCAAGACAAAAAGCTGGACTTGAACCTGCGTCATTTACTGTACATGTGCACCACAGTGTCAGTGTGTCAATAGCACTGCTGCTCTAATAAACTAGTCACCTCTTGTTCAACTAAGTCAAGTTTCCTATAATGCAACAACAGCAATTTAATGAATAATCTGGGCAATGTTTCCCACAAGCCTCATAAGCCTAAGTAGATCGTAGAATATAGCCACCAATGGCCTTTATGATTAACTTTGCTCACGATGCTTTTCAGAAAGGTTATTTAATACACATTGAGATGTTGGATCTTTATGACAGGGTTTTCAAACTTTTGGATGCCAAGGTCCCTCTAAATATGACAATCACGCTAAAATATAAAGCCACATGTTTTCATCTAGATGGACCTATTTGTACTGGGAAAAAGAAAGAAAAGAAAGGAAAGGCATATATGTGATAACCCAAAGTTAATTAGCCCCGCCTCCACTCACTCGCATGAGCTCAGAGATCCACTCGGTCAACTTACTGAGGTAAACGCTGCACAATGGTATCGCTTTTTACAACGTCGGACACATAACGGTAATTAATATGATTAGCCTTTTGCTTGACTACGTTATCAAACAGCTAATAATGTGTTGCTAATCTTAAACCATGTTCCCGTTCGTCATCTCAGAGTCAGACAGCTGCCTTCTGAAAATCAGTATCCTTACAAACGCTTTAAACTACTCAGAATGTCAGTGAAGAAAGGCATATAGTTAGTTCATCATAACATCGTAATATACATCATACACCCGCTATATTGCTAAATCTTTCATATCAACAGAAAAACATACCGGGATAACCTCTTGAGACTCCCCTGCTTCAGAGCATAGTAATGATATGCTAAAGCCCGCCCCCACATTGACGTGAAACGTTTGTGATGTAAAACACCAGCGATTTCAAACCGCGTTTTTTTCACTGCAGTTTTAAAGAGAAAATACTCAGCAATGGTGTTGACTTATGAAGGTTTGTCTTAAAGCACATTAAAAACACCACATAGACAACATTAAAAACTTGATTTTCACCACTTTCAGTTCATTTAAAATGTTACATCTATGATAAAAATGAATCAATTTTAGATTTAAAGATATCGAAAATCATATATAAAATTTTTACAGTCTCTTCAGACCCCCAGTTTAAAACCCACTGCTCTATGATAATAGAGTCTATTGTGATTGAACTAGGTCATATGTTCACTGTAGAAGTGAATGGTGACCACAGGAGCCCTCCTCAACCCCTCATCAAACTGTAAGGTGCTTATTACTGTAATCCGCCTGCTGAGGAAATATAGAGCAACGGGCTGAGGTAGATCATTGTTTTTGGGGGCAAGAGAGGCCCTTATATCCCCCACCCCATATCTGTTTATCAGTTTCGCTTTTCTCAGTGTTTTTTGTGCCAAGGATCGTGCCGTTTCAGTCGTTGTTCTGGCCGGGCCTTAATGTCAACAGCAATACACACAAATCACGCATCGAGGAAGCTCCTGACAGTTTTAAGTTGTCAACTTGATGTGACTTGTTCAATGGAAACATGCAAACAAGTCAATGAGCGAACAAATTAACAGTTGGTGAGGTAATGGGATTATCTAAAACCTGTACTACACCTTCTAAGACTTTAAAATAACTGTTTTCCATGTGAATATATTGTAAAATGTAATTTATTCCTGTGATGCAAAGTTGAATTTTCAGCATCATTACTCCAGTCTTCAGAGTCACATGATCCTTCAGAAAACACATATATAACACTTCTTACACAGACCTCTGGCACTGATCAGACCTTCATAGATCAGATTAGACCGTCCGATTCCAGACCAGACCCAGTTCAGATCAGACATGACAGACGACCCAGAGACAGGCAGGTTGAACTGCTCTGTTAACCCAACACATCAGCCATCTGTGCGGGACAGATGGGACCCCACGCCCCCCTTTAGCCCGAGGGCACTTTCAGTTGCATTCTCCCACACTTACACTCACACACTCTTAGTCATGAAAGTACGGGAGGACCGGGAAGACGGAAACATGAGAGGAGATGAAACAAGATTTATTGGAAGAGGAGGGAAAATCGGTAGATTCAAACAAAAGGAGTTGTTTCGTAATGTACTTATCAAGTTGCAAGCTAACTTGGGCCCTGTTTACACCTGGTATTAAAGGGGTGGTTGATTATGATTTCACTTTTTTAGCTTTAGTTAGTGTGTAATGTTCTGTGTAACATCTGCAAAGTTATGATGATGCTCAGAGTTCAATGCAAAGGGAGATATTTTCTTTTACAGAAATTGCTTTTTAAGGACTACAACAAACAGCTGAGCTTCACCAACCCGAGCTTCTTCCCGGGTTGGTGACATCACTAACCCTAAAATTTACATAAACCCTGCCCCCGAGAACACGCAACAAATGAGGCCATGTCGGGCTGCTTTAGAGAAGAGGAAGAGTTGTTGTAGTAGAGTGTTGTTGTCATGCTGTCATTTTACGCCGGACTGCTTCACAAACGAGGGTCAATTCAACGCTGGATTTGCACAGAAGATTAACATGACGGCACATGCTAGTCGATGAGTTGAATCAACTCCACAGCAACTACATAAATGTATCCACTAACCATTCAGAAACGTCCAGTTTCATTCTAAAAGTTGTAACTTCTTCCTGAGTCTCTCCATCAGTGTCGACTCCGGTTTGAACAATGTAAGGCTGAACACCGTTACTGACAATCCTCATTTTGGCTGCATGAGATTCTCCAGCTTTGTTGTTGTTGAGCAACCAAAGCGTAAGCTGTCAAAGCGCCGCCCTCTTCTGGAAAGAGGGCCGGGAGCAGCAGCTCATTTGCATTTAAAGGGACACACAAAAACTGTTTTTGCTTAACTTAAAAAAGCAATTTTAACACTGTTTTGCGATAGAAATATTAAACGACCAACAGTAATATCCAGCAAACGAACTACTCAACTTTTGTCTCAAATATGGCCATTTTGAATAGTAAAATATGGTATCATTTATGTGATTCATGTAATTCCTAACTGAATGTGACAAGACGAAAAAAGTATTTCATTTTCAACATATTAGGCGTAGAAATAAAAGTGAATGCTTGCATATTTGAAAATATTATTTGCAAATAGTTTAAAATAGTTCACTGTTCTATTCCATTATACTTTATAAAAAATGGAAATGACAAACTGCCTGTAGAATGAACATTTCCTCTTGGATGACCTGAAGGACTTTCCAATTTGACTATACTGGCATCCCAGCCTTGACCCCAGCTGACCTCTGCTAAGACTGATCAGGAAGACAAACTATCCCCTTTAAGGCACACCAATAGTTCCCAAACTTTACCTGGCTACCTGACCAAATAGACTCCATTTAAGAGATACGGATTCACACGCTTAAAATGCAATGGCCATGCCATTTCATGTCTTTTTTGTCCACTAGATATGATTATAAAGACATATTTTAAATGCGTCATCAGCTAAATGATCAAACAAGGTACACAATCTACAAGGTACAGCATCTACTGTTTAAGATGAGTTCTGTTTTGTGAAAATAACAGTGGTGGCTTCTAATCTTGATAAATCCCTTTCGCTTTATTAATGAATGTGTTTCTATGGTATATAATTACACACTCCGTCCTTAGGAATAAACAACCGAAATCCCCCTGGGACATGGCCCAAACTTCAGCACTCACACGTCTTTCTCCTCAAGCCGCCAGCTGCTCGACCGCTCGCAAGAGAGAAAGAGAAACAGAGAGAGGACAGAACCAGAGGCCACATGCGGCCGGTTGCAACATCGGCTGCGCAAACCTGCTTTGAATTAAACTTGCACAACCACACGCTCCTCTCCGCCCCCCTTTTGTTTAGGGATGCCTGTGCTGCCAACTCTCCTTCTAAACACTCTCTCCCACTTTCTGTCTCTCACAACAAAACGAGCCGTCTGTGGTGCTGGTGCTGACAGTCGAGGGGTTTTCCTAGTGCCGTCTGGCTAGTGCTGGAAACGCATTCAGAAATGTCTGAGAATTTGCTGGAGTCAGTGAGTGGGTTTATTTAGTAGTAATTCAGGGACAGTATTATTCCCAGAAGTTAGATAAACCTAACAAAACCTCCCTATGGGAACATCTGGGAACAGTGGCGTAGGTTTCATTATGGCACACATCGCCCATGAGACGTAACAGTAAGCAAAATGCATGTGTGAGTTGTTAGCACTTCTCATGTAAGATGAATCACTGTTTGTATTCCTCGTTTGTAAGCTGCTTTGGATAAAAGTGTCTGCTAAATGAATAAATATAAATATATATGTAGAATTTACACCATAATACCAGAGTATCCACAGTAACTGGTTACATTCTAACAAAAGCAACAATGCAACAAAATGTGTTACTTTAATTCATTTAATACATTAATTCAATATGTTATTCTTAACACCTGAGAATGTAACGTTATTTCCTGTAAAAATTAATAATGGCACAAATTTTGTTTAATGTATTATAACTGTAGCTTATAACTTTTTTTTAATTTACACCACACAAATATAGTTACCCAGTTTTCCTATACAAAAAATAACAATGAAACAAAATTTGTTACTTTTTATTAGAAGTAACCGTAATGTAACATGTTACTTCCTGTAAAACAACAATGGCACAAATTTAGTTACTTTTAATAAGAGTAACATTAACGTAACTTGTTACTTTTCGAATGTGCACCATACCGCTCTTGATGCCTGTTGTTTCTATAAAAAAAGTAACAATGAAACAAAATGTGTTACATTTTATTAGAAGTAACGGTAATATAACGCTTTTTATTTTTTTGAATTTACGCCAGATCACCTCAGAATGTAACATGTTACTTCCTGTAAAACAACATCACAAATTTAGTTACTTTTTAATAAGAATAACAATAAAGTAACTTGTTACTTTTTGAATTTGCACCACTCGTTACCCTTTATTTCTATACAAAAGCAACAATGAAACAAAATGTTACAATTTATTAGAAGTAACGGTAAAGTAACATTTTTTTTTTTTTTTTTAGAGTTTACGCCAGATCACCTCAGAATGTAACATGTTACTTCCTGTAAAACAACGTCACAAATTTAGTTATTTTTTAATAAGAGTAACATTAACGTAACTTGTTACTTTTCGAATTTGCACCATACCGCTCTTGTTACCCGTTACTTCTATACTAAAGCAACGGTAAAGTAACTTTTTTTTGTTGTTGTTGTTGTTTAGAGTTTACGCCAGATCACCTCAGAATGTAACATGTTACTTCCTGTAAAACAACATCACAAATTTAGTTACTTTTTAATAAGAATAACAATAAAGTAACTTGTTACTTTTTGAATTTGCACCACTCGTTACCCTTTATTTATATACAAAAGCAACAATGAAACAAAATGTTA
Source organism: Elopichthys bambusa (assembly GCA_037101425.1). Lineage (NCBI taxonomy): Eukaryota > Metazoa > Chordata > Actinopteri > Cypriniformes > Xenocyprididae > Elopichthys > Elopichthys bambusa. Next base: position 3,758,028 of record CM074451.1, read on the forward strand.
CAATTTATTAGAAGTAACGGTAAAGTAACATTTTTTGTTTTTTTTTTAGAGTTTACGCCAGATCACCTCAGAATGTAACATGTTACTTCCTGTAAAACAACGTCACAAATTTAGTTATTTTTTAATAAGAGTAACATTAACGTAACTTGTTACTTTTCGAATTTGCACCATACCGCTCTTGTTACCCGTTACTTCTATACTAAAGCAACGGTAAAGTAACTTTTTTTTTTTGTTGTTGTTGTTTAGAGTTTACGCCAGATCACCTCAGAATGTAACATGTTACTTCCTGTAAAACGTCACAAATTTAGTTACTTTTTAATAAGAGTAACATTAATGTAACTTGTTACTTTTTCGAATTTGCACCATACCGCTCTTGTTACCCGTTACTTCTATACTAAAGCGACAATAAAACAAAATGTGTTACATTTTATTAAAAGTAACGGTAAAGTAACGTTTTGTTTTTTTTTGGTTTTTTTTAGAGTTTACGCCAGATCACCTCAGAATGTAACATGTTACTTCCTGTAAAACAACGTCACACATTTAGTTATTTTTTTAATAAGAGTAATATTAACGTAACTTGTTACTTTTCGAATTTGCACCATACCGCTCTTGTTACCCGTTACTTCTATACTAAAGTAACAATAAAACAAAATGTGCTACATTTTATTAGAAGTAACGGTAAAGTAACAATTTTTTGTTGTTGTTTTTTTTTTTTTAGAGTTTACACCAAATCACCTCAGAATGTAACATGTTACTTCCTGTAAAACAACGTCACAAATTTAGTTATTTTTTAATAAGAGTAACATTAACGTAACTTGTTACTTTTCGAATTTTCACTATACCACTCTTGTTACCCGTTACTTCTATACTAAAGCAACGGTAAAGTAACGTTTTTTTTTTTGTTTGTTTGTTTAGAGTTTACGCCAGATCACCTCAGAATGTAACGTTACTTCCTGTAAAACAACGTCACAAATTTAGTTATTTTTTAATAAGAGTAACATTAACGTAACTTGTTACTTTTCGAATTTGCACCATACCGCTCTTGTTACCCGTTACTTCTATACTAAAGTAACAATAAAACAAAATGTGCTACATTTTATTAGAAGTAACGGTAAAGTAACAATTTTTTTGTTGTTGTTGTTGTTTTTTTAGAGTTTACACCAAATCACCTCAGAATGTAACATGTTACTTCCTGTAAAACAACGTCACACATTTAGTTACTTTTAATAAGAGTAACATTAACATAACTTTTTTAATTTGTAACGCTAACACTTTTCAATAAGGTTTCATTTGTTGGCATTAGTTAGTTAACATGAACTAACAATAAAGATGTCAATTACTTTTAATGCTTCAACAGTACCTTGACTATGCATAATCCTGCTCGATAAAGCTGCATGTTAATATACTTAAAGTAACTTGTATCATTTTGTTGTTACTTTTATAAGTAAAGTCACCCAACATTGCATATCACAGACTTTGTTCTTAACCTAAAACAGACGGGGGAAAAAAAAAAAAAACTCCTTTCACCACACACACAGATTCACAGAGTGTCTCTCCTGAACACAGCTGATGTTGAGTTTGCTTGCAAAACGACCATTCTATCCTGTGACATAACATTCACACACACACACAGACAAAAATATACACACACTCTCACATGTTTTCCCGAAAGTGAGTCAGCAGGGTTTCACTTTTTCCAAGAACAATATCAGAAAAACAAAGGCAGCAGAAGCCACAAAACAGAGTCGGGTCACTGGCTGCTCAGACTAGGCGTAACAGTGTAACAGTGAAAGCGTAACTAGTGCACTAAATTGCAATACGTCTGGATGTACCGTGACCATGTTTTTATCCAAACATAAAACAACATTCCCGTAGGATTTGAGATTTCTCTCTGATGAACAGCCAAAGCTAGATGCATTCAACGGATGCTATCATTGCTGTCTCTCTCAGACACATATGTATGTTCATCTGTTTATCTGACTGTGGAAACACTGTTTATTTTGGCCAAGAGCCGCCAGAATGTTGTTATCTGTTATGCAAATAGCATTACTGCTGGAGAATGTGAATGCAGTGCTTATATGTAGCAGTTATACACCTAAAAGTAACGGCCGCCTCCACATCATTGTCTCCACCCCATTCATGCCTTCTGAGTGAATCTAATCCCTGCATAACAACCAACCCGTGAGCTCCATACCTTTGCATGACTAGTGGTGAAGTTCTCATTCATTCTCGTCTCTTTTGCACATGAATAGCACGCAGCTGTAAGCCCTACGTCATCCTCCTCTGACAGGTTTGCCTCTAACTATAGAAGTTGGCACCATGAAGCTAAACACAAACGGCACTCGTGTCCTGTCACATCCTACATAGTTGATTTCTCTTTGCTTGTCAAAATAATAAAGGAATAATCTGGGTTAAATATAACCTAATCTCCATCCATGTTATGCTGCTGATGATTTCAGAAAACAAAAATGCGTTTTACTGTAAAGCGCTAACAGTGGAAGTCCACAAACGATATCACATTTGAAAGATCTATCTATCTATCTATCTATCTATCTATCTATCTATCTATCTATCTATCTATCTATCTATCTATCATCCTGTCTGTCTATCTATCTGTCTATCTATCTATCTATCATCCTGTCTGTCTATCTATCTATCTATCTATCTATCATCCTGTCTGTCTATCTATCTATCTATCTATCTATCTATCTATCTATCTATCTATCATCCTGTCTATCTATCTATCTATCTATCATCCTGTCTGTCTGTCTATCTATCTATTCATCCATCCATCCATCCATCCATCCATCCATCCATCCATCCATCCATCATCTATCTATCCATAAATCCATACATCCATCATCCATCCATCCATGCATCCATGCATCCATCATCCATTCATCATCTATCCATCCATCCATCCGTTTATCCGTCAGTCCGTCCATCCATGCATCCATCCATCCATTCATCATCTATCTGTCCGTCCATCCATTCATCCATCATCCGTCCATCCATCCATCCATCCACCCATCCACCCATCCATCATCCATCCATCCATCCATCCATCATCTATCTATCTATCTATCTATCTATCTATCTATCTATCTATCTATCTATCTATCTATCTATCTATATCCATCATCATCTGTCGTCCATCCATCCATCCTCTATCTATCAGTCCATCCATCCATCCACCCATCCATCATCTATCTATCCATCCTCTATCCATCCATCTATCCATCCATCCATCAATCATCCATCATCTATCTATTCATCCATCCATCCGTCCATTCATCCATCATCTATCCATCCATCCATCAATCCGTCCATCCATCCATCATCTATCTATCTATCCGTCCATCCATCCATCCATCCATCCATCCATCATCTATCTAGCCGTACATCCATCCATCCATCATCTATCTATCCGTCCATCCATCCATCATCTATCTATCCGTACATCCATCCATCCATCCATCCATCCATCATCTATCTATCGTCCATCCATCCATCCATCCATCATCTATCAATTTGTCCATCCATCATCTATCTATCAATCTATCCGTCCATCCATCCATCCATCCATCCATCATCTATCTATCCGTCCATCCATCCATCCATCATCTATCTATCTATCTATCTATCCGTCCATCCATCCATCATCTATCTATCCGTACATCCATCCATCCATCCATCATCTATCTATCTATCCGTCCATCCATCCATTCATCCATCCATCCATCCATCATCTATCTATCCGTACATCCATTCATCCATCCATCCATCATCTATCTATCCGTACATCCATCCATCCATCCATCCATCATCATCTATCTATCCGTCCATCCATCCATCCATCCGTCCATCCATCCATCCATCATCTATCAATTTGTCCATCCATCATCTATCTATCAATCTATCCGTCCATCCATCCATCATCTATCTATCCATCCATTCATCCATCCATCCATCCATCCATCATCTATCTATCTATCTATCTATCTATCTATCTATCTATCTATCTATCTATCTATCCATCCATTCATCCATCCATCCAATCCAATCCTCTATCTATCTGCAAGTTTTCTAGCTACAGTTATATACATTTCTTAGAATTTTAATTATACTTAATATTCAAATTCATGTTTGCTACCTCAATTCAAATTAAGGAATTGAATCAGATAATGAAAGGCATTCTCAATTCAATTCTGAATGTCTCACAACCCTACACATGAAAACATGCAACATCAAATGCAACAGTGTCCAACTCAAGGTGTTTGTGTCATTAGAAACAGTCTAAAAAAGACTGTCTTTATGCACTCACTGATGAGTACAAGCTGTCAGACATGATGACAAATAATACAATTTCATTCAGTCTTGTAATGTGAAAGCCTCCAGACAAGATGTAGATCCAAAGGCAAGGATAATACTGGGACTGCACGCTGTCTCAGTCAAGCCAAAACCAAGACTTATGTATTCATAACTGTATTGTGCATATGTGTGTGAGAAAGAGAGAGACAGAGAACCACACGCTCTGATCCTCAGTGGAGCCCAAAGTCTTGCTTCTCATGCCAAACTGGCTCATGGGAGTCATTCTAAACAATGTGCCGAGAGCTACAATGCCAGTGAGTGATTTCACTACCTCTGCACCGCTTTTCAAGAATCATATTCTACTGTATTTTCAACATACTTAAAGTGATAGTTTACCAAAAATGATTTACTAATGTAACAACATATCGTGTCACAACATATCAAAAAACAAAAATGCAATAATCTGTCCAGTGGATACTGACAATACCAAATTTAGTATTTTAATGAACAGTAGTTTTTGTTAACTCTTTATCATGTCTTTTAGAAGTAATAATTAACAAAACTTACCATTTTAATTCTATTTTGGCTTAAAATATCATGAGATTTTAAGGCAAGTCATTTAACTCAGCGGCCATCTTGAAACGCCTCTCGGCCAGCTATTTCAGTCATGCGAGTACAGCTCCTATTTCTTTGAATGGGGAAACATCAAATTCTCCAAAGCTGTTCACCAAGCTTATGATTAAATATTTGAAATCACCAATGAAATCTGACAACAACTGTCTCATAAATTTAGTTTCTAAACACTTAAGACATGACAAAAAAAACTTTACCAATTGGCGATTGGTTCTTTTATTTAGAAGGCGGGACTTAGTCCGCCATATTGAGTGTTGCACTTTCTCCCATTCATAGTAATATGAGTACACCGTCTTTGTATATCTAAAGTCCTTGGTGTATTGTTACACCCATATCATTTACTCACTCTCATGTTGTTCCAAACCTGTCTTTCTTTCGTCTGTGGAACACACACACACACAGACGTTGGTGGCTCAACAACATTGGACCTTACTGACATTTATATATTTTTTTAAATCCTTTTTTTTTTTTTTTTGTCAAAAGAAAGAAAGACATTTGGGTTTGATATGTTATTGCATTGATGAAATTCGATCAGGTAGCTTTCTTTAATTCTCTTCAAACGGTTGCTTCATCATGACAATAGAGGATTTGACAGACAAAAATGACAGTTTACGTTAACGCCCGCTGCATTTTGTCAGCAAAGAAAGAGAATGCAACACCTTAAGTCTCAGTGACAGGGTTCATGTAATTGCCTATGAGAAATTTTCAGCTTCTAAAAGCACACAGCTCAATTTGTTGAGCACCAGAGACAACATGAGCTTTGATTCCAGGACGTTTTCTTGCAGCACACCATCCATAACAGTTCCCTCCTGTCCTACGAAAGCAATCAAACCGAATTAACTAGATTAAAAAACGACAATGATCTAACTCATCTCAAAGCATTCCATATATAAAAAACTGATATCCAGCTGTCCTCCTCCACTCGGATAAAACAGAATCCACATGTCTGCCCAATCAAATTAAACGAAACTGCGTTTTCCTTCATATTGGATTATGACAGTGGTCTGTTTCTGTCCCTCTCCCATTAAAAATACACACACAACACATGTAACTATTTTAGTTGTGTTTATACTGTCCCTTATGTGGAACTACGTTTTTTGGTTTCCAGAAACATATCCAAGCTACGTTCTAAAGTTTGAGAAACCAGGAAAACGAGAGAAAAAAAGAGAAGCAAAAACCCTGTTAACGTCATGTTTTGTTGGCGAACTCCCCAGGGTGCTGTACAACCGCATTTGATGACTCTAATAGAGTATTAATGGTCTGGAATAAAATGGAATACATGGTGGTTGTAGTCATTCTGTTTTCCCTGCCCTCTTCTCCACTTCCTTTGATCTTTGCTGTTTTCCTAATAGTGGGAGAGCTCATAGAGCAGACTCGACTCAATATTGAATCCTGGGAATCTGCTTCCCAAGACCTGGGATACTCAGCAACAAACACAAACAAGTAAAATAGCAACTAAATGTAGCAGAAAACATTTCAAACTCAAATTTAGGCATACTCCATCATTTATAACACAAAGCTTCCAATCCAGTCCACTTGGATGATCTATGAAAACTATAATAAATACATTTTTGCAGTGTTTTTTGTCCTTTTTGGAGCTTGACAGACTTAAAAGTCACCATAGGCTTTTGTTCTATGGAAAAGAGCAGCTTGAACATCCTTCAAATGATCTCTGTGGCCCTGTTTACACCTGATATTAAGATGCAATTTGGTCGATCGGATCACATCTAGATGAAGCAGACACATTCCCGTTTACACCTGGTATTTTAATCCATCTCTTTTGTCCACTTTTACCACTTCTGTTCCATTTCATCAAGGGGAAGGTCTATGGGTGGGTAAATGTATGTTTTTTTTTTTTTTAAGATCTTTTGATCTAATGGACAAAATAAAGCTCAGGCAATTTACATAGGAAAACATACAGAAAGCATCAGCTTTCGTTTCTGCTCTGACAGCCACGAGTCCACACCGAACGCTATGAGTGTGTGTTAGAAATCAGGAATGGTGAGAGAACATTGTGCTTGGTACATTTTTCATCTTCAAACCAAACTTTCATCTTCAGCCGACAAAGTTTAAATTCCATCTGGCTAGCAAGCTTCCCATAATGTTTACACATTAGGTCAGTAGTTGGAGAGTAGACAGTCTTTAGTGGCTGTTCGAACACATTCGACCACATGAGCGTCTGCACTATGAAAGCAATCCGGCCAAATGCATTTTCGATTACCTCTGGAAGTGGTTGAAAGAGGACAAGCTCAAAACTTTTTACAACGCTTTGAGCAGGATGCGAACCGTGGTCTTTGGCGTGGGAGTCGGGCGCTCTAACAAGGAGGCTAAAGACCACAGCCTCTAGCGTCAGTCGCTAGAGCACCTCTTGAGATCAGTGGAGTGAGGTTTACACGCACGGCTCTTACTGGCCTACGACAGTTATACTCACCCCCCTAAACCTCACATCCATCCGGGTCATGGCACCAAATGTAACCAGTCCTACTCAACCGCGAACCATGGTCTCTGGCGTGGGAGTCGGGCGCTCTAAGAAGGAGGCTAAAGCAACTACGTCAACTAATTCTACTTACCCGAACCCTAATACCTAACCGTCTACTAACACTCTACATCAGTCTACTAATACTCTAATGAGAGTAAGTTGACATGTAGTTGCAAAGTTACATATAGTTAGCAGAATGTCTAAAGTGGAGGGGGGGGGAAGTAACCTAACTATTCCTTTAACTCCAAATTTAACTGAAGAATATCCAATGAGAAAATAACTTTGCGGTTATCGGGACGCCAGATGCTTGTGTTGTGGGAAACTCCGAGGCCTCGAGGGGAACTTTGGGAAGTTACAGCATGTCATCACATCGGCCAACATGAGAACAAATAAAGCAATGAGAAACAGAATAAGGACTGTGTGTATGTTTGTGTATGTGTAAGAGCGATCCATCAGCGGACGGCTCATTACGCTCCAAATTCACCAACAGCTCCAATAGGGTGTGAAAGCGAAAGAGCGAGACAGACAGAAAAGGACAAAAATCCCCAGTTTAGTTTCATAGATGATCCATGATATTAGTATGTGTCTCGGATATCTCGGGAAGTTCCCATATGATTACAGCACACAGATGTATGTGTATATGTGTCTTTTGGAGCATATGGGAAGCATTGCATGGCTCTTCTCCAGTTTCATATTCAAAAATCCACCATATCACTGCATGAATCAAAAGGTTAGCTTGCTAGTTTGCTTTTGTGCATGTGTGATTTCAACGCATACATTGCTGAAATGGTGCAACCGTTCACCCCTGATTCTGTCCTGTATCATGTTGCACATAACACATCATCATGAGCATCAGTGCAAAAAGACTGACAGGAAGTGGACATACAGACAGAGGCTAATGCATTTATAATGAAGGGTTGTTCTGGTGCCACGGCCACAGAAAGAATGACAGAATCGGAAAAAGAGAAATGGAGCATTGAATGTAAAGCTTAAGAGAGAGCAAATGCTTCAGAGAATGCACAAATAAATCTTAATCTTGGAAAATGGAATTGTACTTGCTGTTTTGCAATGTAATATTTGACATTCTGTGTAAACTTACTCATTCACAACTTTGTAAATGCAATTAAAAAAAAATTTCATAGTTATGAATTGTTCAAAAGTTACAGAAACCCTGAACTACACAGATAGCTCTTTTCCACCAGAATAGTGAAGCCAGAGCCTTTTCTTGGCCAGGCGAACTGGCCGAGTGTTTCCACAGACTTGAGGAACGGATGGTGACATAATGCTGCTATGTGTTGTTTACCTGACTATAAACAGTTTAAAAACAAACAGAGCGAATCATGATGTTTGCGCAGGCAGTGCGCCACTTCTGTATGCTGTTCACAATACATGAGAAATTGAGTCTCCTTTAGAACCCAGGCGGCAATGCCTGATTAAAAGTTGTTATCCTGATGTCTTGACTAATTATAACCTATTTCACCATTTGCATGATGTTTATTTCATTAAATGCACAAACAACATGCTTGAAATATAAAACGATTGCCTATGCATCGCATAATTAAAAAAAAACTGGAAACACACCCATGCCTAAAAATTTATTACAACATACTATGTTCTGTAAAAGTAATTTAATATTAATTTTACACAATAATTGCAATGTGGTATAGTATATAATATTACTATTATAAATGTTTAATTAATTAATTAATTGTCATGCTAAGTACCCACAAACATTAATTTGAATGATATATGTGACCTTACAGAATACTCTAATCTAATCTAATCTGTAAGGACACTTGGAGATATACTGAAAAGAGCCAGCAACTTGAGACCAGCAAGTTTTTAGGGCCGGAGTTGAACCAAACTTTCTGGCCCGCAACCTCCTTTTCAGCAGTGGAAATGCACAAAACGGTTCATGAACGGACAAAGGCCGGGAATCCGCACTGGAACTATGTCAGTGGAAAAGGGGTAAAAGCCTTAAAGGCGAAGTATCAAAAAAAAAAAAGCTTGTTTAAAGGATCTGAGAGACTAGTTTTTGGTGTGGCTTGGATTTCAAAGCCAAAATGTAACATTACAACAGTAGAATATGAGAGTGAGAAATAAAGATTAAAAAACACAATGTGAAGTTATTGAAAAATGCATGAATTTAGCTTGTTTTCTCTCTTTCTCTTCTTTTATCTAAAGCAGTAACATCACAAGGAGGCAGAAAATCCCTCCTCCTGTTCGCAGGAGTTTGACACTTGACACCGTCATTCAGACCACAGATAGGGTGAAGAGGGTTCTGCTGATAACACATTTTTACAACATAGAGATTTGTTTATATGAGGGCTGCAATTTGGGGCAAAGCCTGTGTGTCTTGTATCAGAGAATATTACAGGCAGAATGGCTTTACACGTATCGTGAGACTCACCCAACGACGATCATCTGCCCATTACAGGGTAAAGTAATCTAAGTGCATATGTGTGTATGGAAAGGCGAATCCACTCGTGTGGTCTGGCATCTGTTTGAGTGGAAACAAGTCAGTTTGAACCTCATAGCAGTGGAATCGTCTATCAGACATCCTGCACAGAGGCTTTTGAGACACACATTTAACTGTTGGGCTGATTACAGACCCAAAACCAACAACAGCAACATGTCCAAAGTCACATTCAATCAGGAAACTGTTAAATTCGCCCTCAACAGGAACATGAACGTGATAGGGTCAAATGGGCACATATTCACACACAACACATGGGGTCAAAAGGTGAGTGAAAGCGTGTTAGATATCATAGGCTGAACAAACAGTGCTGCAGATAATCTGACAACAGAGGAAAGACTAAAAGAGAGAGGAAAAAAAACAGGAATGTTGTTGTGGCTCAGACTAGCAGGCAGCCAGCATTTATTCATATGGGCCGACTCCTGAGACCGGGGCGTAAGGGATGCCTGAGACAGCATGGTAAAAAATGTACACCGCCTGTCAAAGCCCTGACTGACCACAGACTGTCCAGTCGCTGATCTGCTGGAGTTTTGAGATACCGCAGACGAGCGGCTTACCGCAAATCTTTGAGGCCCTTCTGTAAAACATGAGACCAGGCCCCGCCCAAAAATGTCAGTAGACTGGGAAGATTGTAAAATGAGCGGCTCATTCATAAATCCGTAAGATCTTACCTTCATGCTGTGGAAATACAAAACGAAGATAAAACACAATGAGCACAGTGCTGAAAAGGGGGGGGGTCTACATTATATAGTTTTTTTTTGTTTGTTTTTTTTGTGAAACAAAAACCAAATAGACAATTTAACGATAGTATAATAATGGTGTAAGATTTTAGGGACTGTATGCAATGTCACAAATTCACTGAAGAAAATTCACTGAAGCTCTGGTTAAAAAGAAGCTTCAACTGAGTTTTCCCTCCCTCTTTTCTCCTCAATTCCACAGGTGTTGTTTTTCGGTCTCGGCACTGGTTTGCTCATAAAAATGATTTATAAAGACGAGCTTTTAACTCAGATGAAAAAAAAGGGAGTTCGCTTTGTTCCACTTACTGGCACCGTGGGCTGGGTTACGAGTAGTGAGGGCCCACCTTGTTTAGTGGGATTTGAGACTTTTAAAGAGGACATATTCCACACTTTTGTAGCATTTTATGCCTTTAAGTCCACTTATATTGTTAGTCAAGGTTTCTTGCTCCAGTTTCTTAGCTGGACAGCCAGGTAGTTTTCAAGCATAAACGGCTGTGCTCAAAATTCCCCTAAAAGAGCTAAGGCTGGTTTAAGCAAGTTTTCCATCAGAATTAGAAATAAACAGGTAATTTAGATTTAAACGGTCATGATAAACAGTAAACACAGGGTTGCCGTGTCAACGGTTTGACTAAAGAGCTAAGAGCTCATTTATCATGTGAGAGAGATATTGTGGGCTGGAAGCATGTGTGTGTTTTATCAGACGCACATTACTGACACTGGCGAGTCGGTTGGTCGGTCGCCCTCACCCAAGTACTCTGGAAATTGGAATTCCTTGTAGCTCTTAAATCCATCCCTCCTTCTTTCCTGCATTCTCATTCCTGATGACAGGCCTCTCTGGCTGAGCTTTCCAGCACTTATTCCAAGGAAATGTAAAATGGAAAGTTTTACTGTGGCATTATGAGAGTGTTTTCACATTTAAAGTGTCTTCACTTCTGACTATAACCAGCGAGCAGGGCAGGGTTATGACAAGCTGTGTTTTGTCTGTGTAATACGGTTACATAACGTCTCTCACAGGATTGTGAGAGGGAGACAAAGCCAAACATCAGGGAGGAGCCGTTCGATTCTCATCTGTTTTAGGCCGGAGTCACGGCACTGTTTGAAGGCCCTTTGAAGACGAGGGCCAGCGGGATGCGGAGAAAGAGATGAGGGCAGGTGGGCCGGCTCCAGGGGTGCGTGGAGGTCAGGAGGGTTTGAGGGCTTTTATGAGAATAATCTGCTTTAGACGTTTCTCAGCGCTACCATGGAGAGACAGACTCCACTGAAGAACAACCACAGAAATCACTTACAGTATGAGACATCAGCCATTCACAGGACTAACGTGAGAACTAAAGGACTTCTACATCAAGGTCTCATAAAGACAGACGACACAGTCTGAGTTATGAGCAGCAACGTTCATAATGACACGTCTGAGGACGCAGCCCTCATCAATCTAATCATCGAGAAGAGCATTATAGAAGAGAATAGCTGAGAAGAGAAGAGACAAGACATGAAGACACAAGACAAGCTGAGCCGAGCCAAGAAGAGTAACTCGAAGAGATAAGAGACAAAAAAAGATGAGAAGAGAAGAGATGTGATGAGATGACATCAAATGAGATGAGTAACTCTATAAACATATAGGCCCAATCCCATTTCTACCCCTTCCCCTTTCCCCTACCGTCTCGATTCTCTTTTGGCTGGAGTGGTAGGGATAAGGGCAAGGGCCAGATAGCCCTTCAAACAAAGATTTTTCGGGACCACACTTCGAACAAAGGGGTATGAGAAATGTCCCTGCATACACCGACTACCGTGCTGCTAGAATGCGTGTAGTGGTCATGGTAGTGATATTTCCACTCATGATCGATCACTTATGTGTTACCGGGCTGCCAGTTTCTCCGTAGCTTGCTAAACGCGCTATTTGAATGATGTGAACACAAATGAGTTATACAGTTAAAAGAAATATCCTGTCATCCTTCATAGCGCATTCGCTATTTACATCTCGTATTGTATGTAAACTCTTGCATTAGCAAGGCAACAACTGACTCGTTTGTATTACCTTGCAAAGAGCAGCACCACAGTAGAAAATGAAACTATATCCGTATCGGCCAGCTTGGCACGGAATGGAATGGTTAAACAAACAGCTTGGCCCGATGGAAAAGCGGCTTCGCCAGTCTTGGGAAACTCGAAGGCTCATACGTTTTTGTACTGAAACTGAGCGCCGTCCAAAATACAGCGCAAAACAATGTTGGGAGTGAGTAATTTGTTAAAAGTGCTTGTGCCTGATTTCTGTTAATAAGCGCACTTCATTGCTGTTCATACTGGTTAAATGTTACAGGACACTAATAAAAGAAACTAGGGATGATGACGTGTGTAATGGTGTAGTAGTGGTGTCCCTTTTCTTTCACCCCTACACCTTACCACTCTGTTTTAAGGGGCAGGGGCAAGGGCAAGGGCGAAGGGGTATAAAATAGAATTGGGATTGAGCCTTAACCTTATAAGTGATATTATAAGTGGACTTAACACTACAACAGTGCAGAACATGGCCACTTTAAAGTCTAGAAACCCACTGAGCTGTATTGAGAGTAAAGGAGACAGTCCTGCTGTGAAGACATTAAACACATGTAGGGTAATTAGAGGTTTGCTGGAGGTCTCAGAAAGACAGACAACACAGTCTGAGTTATGAGCAGCAGCGTTCATAATAACACGTCTGAGGACGCAGCCCTCATTTTCATCAATCTAATCACAGAGAAGAGCATGCGTGTGTGTGAGTGTGTGTTGGGCGGGCAGATCTAACAGCACGGTGAGCCGGAGGAATGTCTTTGATGTCACGGATGGAGTATGCAGGGCAAAGTCATAACAGTCATTTTTTAGAGGGAAAATTGCACAGGGGCTCCATCGACATCAACCCCTGAACAACAGCATGAAGTCAGTCCAAGCGGCAGCTTTACTGCCCGGAGAGATCAGCCGCCAGGAGATGAGCTGTCATCATCACAAAAACACATTGAAACAACACAAAAGAAGCGACAAAAATACCTGACAGCACTGAAAGGCATTCCAGAGCCCGGAGTGTCGCTTCTAATCCTCAGATATTTCACACTTGTGTGTTATGCTGGACCGTGATCTCAATAACACATGCAAAGACAGAAGAATGGTCATAACACTCATGGATCACATTACGCACAAAAAAATTACAGAGATGATTGTCTCTTGCAATTATAGATCATAATGTAAGTGATTTGAAGAAACCTCTAAGTTTTAGTATTACACTTTAGCATGCAACTCATCGGCAAACACCAGAGGCAACAACATAACTATACAGCAACATGCTAACAACTACTTAAAACACTTTAGTAACTACTTATCCATAAATAAAAATGCTAATGACCACTTAGAAAATCTTAGAAGCTGCATAACTGTACAGTAACATGCCAACTCTTGGAACCATTGAGCAAGATGCTAACACATGCTCAGAACAACTTAGCAACTGCTTAACTGTACAGTTATATGCAAACGGACACTTCAAACTTCCTAACAAGCACATGACTGTACAGCAACATGCTAACAACTACTTAAAACACTTTTAATCATACATAAAGATGTTAACGACCACTGCATAACTGTACAGTGACATGCTAACTCTAGGAACCATTCAGCAAGATGCTAACGCATGCTCAGAACACTTCAGCAACTACTTGTGACACTTCAAACTCCCTAGCAATCACATAACTGTACGGCTACATGTTAAAAACTACTTAAAACACCCTAATACCACTTAACCACACAGCAAGATGCTAATGACAACTCAAAACATCTTAGCAACCATCTAACTGTGCAGCAAGCATGCTAACACACTGAAAACTTCCTAGCAACCACATAACTATACAGCTGTGTAGTTATGTGGTTGCTAGGATGTCTCCAGCGTGCTAACAACTACCAAAAACACCCTAAGAACCGCTTAATCATATAGAAAGATGCTAACAATGCTCCACATTAACAATTGTATAACTGTACAGTGACATGCTAACAGACACTCAAAACTCCATAGCAAACTGTACAACAACATGCTAACAACTACTTCAAACACCCTAGGAACCAATTACCCATACAGCAAAATGCTAACGCATGCTCAGAACATCTTAGCAAATGTTTATAACCACTTGGAAAACCTTAGCACCTGCATAACTGTATAGTGACATGCTAACATACACTTCAAACTCCCTAGCAATCACATAACTGTACAGCTACATGCTAAAAACTACTTAAAGCACCCTAATACCGCTTAACCACACAGCAAGATGCTAATGACGACTCAAAACATCTTAGCAACCATCTAACTGTACAGCAAATGTGCCAACACGGACTGATAACTTCTTAGCAACCACATAATGCTAGGAAGTTTTCAGCATGCTAACAACTACCAAAAACACCCTAAGAACCACTTAATCGAATATAAAAAGATGCTAACAACACTCCACATTAACAATTGTATAACTGTGACGTGCTAACAGACCCTCAAAACATGCTAACAGCTAACACCCTAGGAACCAATTAACTACAGCAAGATGCTAACACAGGCTCAAAACATCTTAGCAACTGCATAACTGTACAGTGACATGCTAACAGACACTATAACACCCTAACAAACCACATAACTATAAAGCAACATGCTAGCAACACTCTAAGAACCACCTAACCATACAGCAAACGTTAATAAAACCTTAACACCTGCATAACTGTACAGTGACATGCTAACAGACACTCAAAACTCTCAAGCAAACTGTACAACAACATTCTAACAGCTACTTTGAACACCCTAGGAACCAATTAACTACAGCAAGATGTTAATGCAGGCTCAGAACATCTTACCAACTGCATAACTGTACAGTGACATGCTAAAACACCCTAGCAAATCACATAACTGTAAAGCAACAGGCTAACAACACTCTAGGACCCTCTTAACTATACAGCAATAACCACTTAGAAAACCTTAGCACCTGTATAACTGTACAGTGACATGCTAAAAGACACTCAAACATCTCTAGGAATCACTTAACCATGTAGCAATATGCTAACGACCACTCAGAACACCTTTGCAATCACCTAATTGTACAGCAAAGTGCTAACACACACTAAAAAACTCTCTAGCAAACCCATAACTATACAGCAACATAATAACAACTGCTAAAAAAACTCAAAAAACAGCTTAATCCAGAAAAATGCTTAGCAACTGCATAATTGCATGGCGTAATTCCACTTGCGAACAGATCATTATGTGTTTGTTTGTGTGTCAAGGTCTGTTCTTCACTATTGTCCTGCTGAGGTGTGGAAAACAGAAGAGTTGACAAAGCTCAGGAAGATTCCAGTGCACTCTGACAAAAACCTCACACACACTACATTCCCTGTCAGCCTTACAGGACACTAAACTACATGTGTGAAGGTCTGTACTGATTTAGTGAAATGGCTAAAGGGTTGGTTTTCAGGGAATAATGACTTAAATTTCAGTCTTTACCTCACACAAATCTATCATATGGCATTATATGACGTGTAATATTAAGTAAAGGTTATATGGACTATTTTACGATTCTTTTGGGTCATTTTTAGAGCCTGACAGCCCCTGGTCAACGTTTATTTTGTCTGTAAGGAAAAGAACACCCGGTAACATGGGGGTTACACCTCCTTTTGTGTTCCACAGATGAAAGAGATTCATACGGGTTTAGAAAGACATGCAGGCGAGTAAATGATGACAGAACTTTAATTTATTAGTGAACTGTCCCTTTAAGACATTTCAACACCAGTGTGTGTGTGTGTGTGTGTGTGAGAGAGAAAGGCACCTGGGTGACCTCCAGTGCATTAAAAAACACACCCTTACAACAACAAACAGGTGTTGAGTTTCCGCCCCGCAGTGTTGGATCGCACAGGAAATGGGTGTTCGTCCTCGGTTCACCATAAGTCAGAGCATTCATGGACAGGAGGGAGGATTCAGTGTTTATTACTTACGGAGATGTGCAATTACAGAGATTATGGGATTAGGATGGAGATCTGCCTGTCTGGAGGTGTGTTGTATTAACATAGATCATGGGTGAGGGCAGCCTGATTACTTCTGTGACACACACACACACACACACATACACACAAACACTAGCTGAGAGCTGCTGTCATGGGATTTCACTGGCAATTTTCTTGGGATCATGGGAAAACAATCAATAAGAGAAATGCAGAGGAAACTTTGCGATTCTTTTCTGAAACGCTAAAAAGATTGCTGGGGTCTCTTTTTCAGTAGAAAATAAAAAGTCTCCATTTGCTCTCCATTTAATATCATTGCTGTCAAAGGAAACACAATTGAGATATTAAAAAGTAAATCAGTGTAAATAAATCTCATTTATGACTGTCCTACGGGAATAGACATCTACTTTACAAGGATATCCCTACACATAAACAAACATCAACTCCAAACAAATCACAGACTAGTCTGAGAGGTCATGACCTTTTCCAAAGTCTTGTCTCGTCTTTCAAAAGCTCTCACTCCCTTTCACACAACACCACTAGAATGGAAACTCAAGCTTCACAGACATTCACAAAATATAGATGATTTTATGCATATACATAGCTAATTTCATTTTAACCATAATCTTCTAAAAAAAATTTTTTAGAAAAAAATAAACGTACTTTATAAAGTAAAAAGATAATTTTTGCCTCAAAATGAGATTATTTTCAGATTTAGCTGACTTCTGTGGACATTTGTGGACTGATGGATATATAGATTACTCACAAATTCACAATACATGTTCACAATGATTTTGCTAGTGAAATAAAATTAAGAAACATTGTGAATGTCATAATAACATTAATATGATTTAATTTGAACATTTTCCTAAAAACCTGGACAAAAGAATTGGACCAAATTTGTGATCCTTGAAAGTATAAAATCATTAAACAAATTATATAAGCATCTCTGATTTAAAATAGTAAGCAAAGAAGGTTAAAAATGATATAGACATATATTGCTTATCATTATGTACCCTGATATTGATGTATATGCATTAAAATAATTTAATATGAAACATCTAGGTAAATTTTTACTGTATTTAACTTTCTGCATTCAATTTTGAACATTTTCAATCTACTTGACAACAATGACTATTTCTAACTATGGTTTCCTGATTTTAAAAAAGCCCATTTTAAACAAATACAACATCACATACATCAAATAATCCCAAATACCCAGAAAATGTTAAAATATTCATTTTTTAGACATTGGCCAAACCCTACTCTGAAGTATTTCACACCATACACACATACACAAACTTTGCTCAAGCTCGAAAAACTCTCAAAGTGTAAACACTCCCAAATCCTCCCTTTAACCTTTGACCTCTTCCTCTTTCCCCATCATACCGCTCATCACTCTCGGTTTGGAAATGGACTCAGCCTCCCTAAGGTGTAAAAAGTGTTTTCCTGTGAGTCAGCTGGATTTAAAACTCTTGATATGACTGAACAACCCACTGAAACCACATCAAACAGACAGACGCTTCCCTTAAAAGACCGAAACCATCCAACCGGAGACCGCCGATGACTTTGGGTTCACCCTAGTGTGTGAGACGAAGCCAGGAACCGCCAGCCTATGATTCATCTCCTACCAAAGAAACTTTGAAAAAATACTACCTGGATTAATTTCAGCACTTAATTTCAGGGCAATTAAAACAACTAAGGGAAAACAAGACGTACTAATTTTCAGAAGCATCATTCTTCCTGCAGCAGACATGAAGTGTCTTTTTGACACCTGTTTTTAGCTGGAGGCCGTATGACCTCAGCCCTGAGAGATGTGCATGAAAAAACCAGCATCGGTGCATCAGGCCTGTCTGCAGACACATACTCATACTCATAAAAGAGACGGGTCTTTGATTTCCAGCTATAATTAACAACCATATTTTATCAGCTCACAGTCATGAGGCTTTTAACAGAGAGATAAAGTCACAGAGAGAATGTGCATTAGAGTTCTGAGTTGATATTGCATGCTGAGAGGCTTGATAACATTGTAGCGTCTGGATAGAGTAAAACTGTATGGCTGTTTAATAGAGCTTCTTATTGAGAGTTGCAAATTGACTTCTATGGGAATGAAGCATCATAAGGACAAAGTGACACTCTGTCAAATCTGGAGACTTTAGGTATGTAAGTTAAGAAAAAGACGAGGTGTAGAAGGAATATACTGTGAATGAGAGAAAACGCAAGTACAGTCCTCAATGGGAAGGACGGAAGGTTAGACGCGTTTCACCTCTGGGCTGTTACTATGCAGACTTTGCGGTAGAGCGTGAGGAAGAGAGAGAGAGAGAGAGAAAGTTGTCTGCAGCCCGCTGGCCTACTCTAAATGTTGCATAACAAATGCGCTCGCTGCGTTCCCTGTTTAGCTTGTTAGCCCGGAGACGCGTGACAACACAGAGACGCTGCCTCCCGCCCTTCACCTCCCGAAAACAGCCGAGGACCAATAACAGCTGGATGAGAACAGAATGATGCAAATGGACAAGGTGTTTGTTGTCATTCTTCCTCATCAGGCGATTCAGCCCTCCCAAAAAAACAGTGCAACCGGTGCGTGTGAGATCGGGGAAACTCTCCAGTGTCTCCAGTCACACCCTACATAAGAGCTGCATTAAACCACCACATGCTTCAGCCCCACGCCGTCATATATAATGCAACAAATCTGAGGTGAAAAACACACTGAAGCACAGCAGGGATTTGCTCGCCGTGTCTAAGACATCAATGCAAAAGCACAGAAAGGTGATTGCAGTAGGGAGTGGACTTCAGGATTTATTTATATAATATATGAGCACTTCAGGTTTTATTTATATATAAAATATCTATTTTTCAATGAAAACATCTTTTTTTTTTTTTTTTGCTAATTTATTGACAAGTAAAGTGGATAGATGAAAGTAAATGATGAGGAGAAGATTAAGGGAAATTCAAACCTGTTTGACAGCATTAGCACCACGATTCAATGTATCAACTCAGATAGATAGATAGATAGATAGATAGTCAGATAGATGGATAGATAGATAGATAGATAGATAGATAGATAGATAGATAGATAGATAGATAGTCGGATAGACGGATACTCAGATAGATAGATAGTCGGATAGATAGATAGATAGATAGTCGGATAGACGGATACTCAGATAGATAGATAGATAGATGGATACTCAGATGGATAGATAGATAGTCGGATAGATGGATACTCAGATAGATAAATAGATAGATAGATAGTCGGATAGACGGATACTCAGATAGATAGATAGTCGGATACTCAGATAGATAGATAGATAGATAGTCGGATACTCAGATAGATAGATAGATAGATAGATAGTCGGATAGATGGATACACAGATAGATAGATAGATAGATAGATAGTCGGATAGATGGATAGTCGGATAGACGGATACTCAGATAGATAGATAGATAGTCGGATACTCAGATAGATAGATAGATAGATAGATAGATAGATAGATAGATAGATAGTCGGATAGATGGATACACAGATAGATAGATAGATAGATAGATAGATAGATAGATAGATAGATAGATAGATAGATAGATAGATAGATAGATAGTCGGATAGATAGATACTCAGATAGATAGATACTCAGATAGATAGATAGATAGATAGATAGTCGGATAGACGGATACTCAGATAGATAGATAGATAGTTGGATAGATGGATACTCAGATAGATAGATAGATAGATATATAGATAGATAGTCGGATAGACAGATACTCAGATAGATAGATGGATAGATAGTTGGATATTCAGATGGATAGATAGGACAGAAAGTGAGACAGAAGCAGCTCACACCCATCTCAAAAATAATCCGCTGTGTCATATTTCGGACCCGCCCTGTCCATCTCGATATCAAAGTGTCTCACAAAGACACACACACACACACACCCATGACATTATGTTGTCAGTACATTCACTATTCCTCTCACTATAGATCTCTTTTCAACACAAACACGGTGAAAGAGGTCTAGAGCTCAGTGTCCAGTAATAAAGACTCACTGATAACCCTCAGTCATCCACAGACCTGCACTGGTAGAAAACGTCCCGACGGCCACAGTGCTGCCGCTCGAGCATGAGTATGTGTCCTCAGGGAGGAACTATAGACATTGTGGAAGTGTAACATACTCTTTTCCTAGAACAGGTTTTCCTTAGAACTTCCCAAACTCAACAAGCCATTAAATTTCACTGGAAAGAAATACACAAACATGACAGGCAGGACTCGAATGTGGCTCACGGCCAACCGCGTGTGTTCCCGAGGCCTCTTCTTTACACCTATAATAGTCCTTTACTGTAGCAACAAACATAGGATATATTGGGAATGGAATACTAGCATGCTTCTTACTGAATATACTATATCTGCATACTACTTTTAAAGCAGTATACAATACTTCTCACTTTCTGCCTTGTTGTTATACTATATTTCTGTGACTCAGGGTAACTCAATACTCCCAGCACTGGCTCTGATCAGAGAAAACAGACATTCCTTGGGAATCATGGAGTTTAAACGTGTGTGTGAGAAAGAGAGGGTGTGCTTCCTGAATTATTGACATATCTTATCAAAATAAACCACCTAGAAGGCCTGAATTGACAGGACAAAATGAGACCAGAGAGAAACGAGTCTGACAGCAAGGAGACAAAGCAGGTTTATCCCATCGGGATTGACTTCACTTCTGTGTGAGGTCTCAAAAAAGACCCGTAAGCTGCATATGGAAAAATTATATTTAAATAATTATAATAATGTATTTCATGATTATTAACATGTATTTAATTCCGTAAATAATAATAATAATAATAACATTTTATATTATAATTTATTATAATAAGTAATAATAATTAAATAATAATAATAATAAAGTGCATGTAATTACTAAAAAAGTTTGGCAAAATGAAATAAAAACATAAAAAAGATTACCAAAATGTGTAAAAAAAAATAAATAATAATAATTAAAAAAAAAAAAATCTTTTCCACTTATGTAAGCAAGGCTGTGCAGGAATAATAATTAAAAAAAAAAAAAAAAACTATTTCAACTACTATATTACTAAATAATAATAAAAATATAGTTTTATATTTAAAAAAAAATAATAATAATAATTTTATAAAATATACTATAATCAGATTATGAAGTACAGCTAGGCTCTCTGCAACAGGACGTGAGGGTTAAAGACATGCACCTTTTTAACAGCCAGCCTTGAAATGGAAATGATGAGGAGTTTCAGCTGTCCTGAGGAGGTTTTAGTGAACTGAGAAAGGAACAGTCATGGATGACCCGCCTCATTCACAGTTTTTGTCTCGTTACCACGGAAATGCTAATCTGAAAGAGCCAGACACACTTCACTGCCTCACAGTCATGCGTCCTCCTGTTACGTTAACAAACGCGCGCACACCCACACGCACACTCCATTTCTCACATTTTTTTACCTGCTCTGTGGCATTAGGAGCCAAAAAGATTATCTGATGTTTTCTTCATAACCCTGTGTGTGTGATTCAAGTAAACCCTACGTTATGGGGACAAAATGTCCCCACAGAGATGGCAATTTCTAATTTGTTTTTTGTGTTGTTGTTGGTCCCCATAAGGAGAACAGCTTAAGAATCACACTGATGTTTTTTGAAAATGTAAAAATGCAGAAAGTCTTCTGTGACGGGTAGGGTTAGGAGACAGAATATACAGTTTGTACAGTATAAAAACTATTACACCTATGGAGGTCCTCACAAGTATAGCAAAACAAATGTGTGTGTGTAAATGAATTATTCTGAACAATTTTTCCAAGGAACTTTTTTCCCCCAGACCTGTCTAAAGTACCGTGAAGATTAAGTCCGATGATGTAGGACTGCGTGACTTTCCAGTTCCTACTGGATTTCGTCCTCGGCATATAAGCTTAATAAAGCCTGAACCTCGTCATCGGTCCATCGTCGTATTTTTTTAAACTCCATTGTTGATTCAAATAGCAAACAACTCTTACCACATGCGCCGCAACAGACTGGTGGTTGAAATAAAATGCTGTGTGAACTCAACCAATCAGCATGTTCAGCACTCAAGTCCCACCCCCGAAAGTTCCTGAACTTTGAAAAAGTACTACCTCGTGAGCAGGGACTTTCTTTTTTACCCAGAACTTCATTTAGACCCTGGTTCCTGCGATCAAAACACACCAAGTACCACCCGAAAGTCCCTGGTTCCTGGGAAAAGTTCCTGTGGTGGAAACGTGGCTAAAGTCTTAAAAATGTCCTCCACCTCTCTAATGACAGAATAATATCAACAAAATAAAATCATATCCTACTTCTTTAAATGCTTATGAACAAAAATCAAGCCCTGTCCTTCCCACCGAATGTTCTGTTTCCCTCAAAAATAAATCATATTACAGAAGTTAAATGTGACCTATAATGCCCCTTTCACAAGATGTAATATAAGTCTCTGGTGTCCCCAGAATGTGTCTGTGAAGATTCAGCTGTTTGGCAATTTGCCCTGATTTGGGTGTGAGCAAAAACACACAGTTTTTGTGTGTGTCTCTTTAATTGCAAATGAGCTGCTGCTCCCCACCCGCTTTCCAGAAGAGGGCGGAGCTTTAACAGCTCGCGCTTCGGTTGCTCAACAACAACAAAGCTGGAGAATCTCACGCAGCCAAAATGACGAAAGTGTTCAGCCTCACATTGTTCAAACCGGAGTTGACACTGATGGAGAGACTCAGGATGAAGTTACAACTTTTAGAATGAAACTGGACGTTTCTGAATGGTTAGTGGATAAATTTATGTAGTTGCTGTGGAGTTGATTCAACTCATCCCCTAGCATGTGCCGTCATGTTAATCTTTTGTGCAAATCCAGCGTTGAATTGAAGCAGTCCGGCGTAAAATGACAGCATGACAACAACACTCTACTACAACAACTCTTCCTCTTCTCTGTTGTTTCATGTTATCTTTAACCATTTTGACAATATTAAGACTATTATTAGCATTTAGACAATGCATGAGGAAAATTTGAGGGCATGTTTATGTGAGAGAGAGTGTTGAACAGGGATGTGGCTTAGGGAGCATGTGCGAAACACTGTTTACAGTGTTTGACCTAATTGTGTCAGCATCATGCCTGATATCAAACACACACACACACAGAATACCATGTGCAGTGCAAGCAACGTAAACAGATCCTAATGTGGCCATGCTGAATCTGAATGGTACCACAGACCCTTCCAAAGCCCACACACACACACATTTGCACTAATTCAGATTCATATTAGCTGCTCTGTTGTTAAAGCGCACAAGAGACAATCACTCTGAAAGGGATGATGGAGGGTAATTAGGGTGCTGGGGGAGGGTGTCCACAAATCTATTCAATATCTATCATTACCACAACAATAACACAGACTTCAAAAGTTCCTCTGATAGAAGAAACCAACATCATACTCACAACACCAGCTGTTCGCTCAGAAATCATTTTTACATGTTTGGAAGAAAATATGAGTGGTGACTGGCGATATAAAACTCACTGTCACAATGCTAAGCTGTTTCTTAGCTGTTAAGTTTTACAGCTTAAAAAAAACGTTGACAAATGTGTGTAAAATTATTAAACTGCAGTTATCTCAGTAGTCTAAACATAGGTTTTATTCTATAGAATATTCCAAAAAAATCCCCAATTTTTCTGATAATATACCTGATTTTGATAGTGATAAAAAAAATATCCAGGTTTGCTGTGCTTGTTTGAAGGACTGAACAATTTGGCCAAAAATATATGAAATATAATAACAATATATATACCATATTACCATATATATATATATATATATATATATATATATATATATCAAAAATATGTCTATAAAATAATAATAATAGTAATTATTATTATTATGATTATTATTATTATTATACTGCATAGGCCTACTGAATAAAAATAGAAAAATTAATAAATAAAATAAAATATTTTTAAATGATTTTTTTTTTTTTAAATATTTGATCACATTTTTGATGGCAGAAAAAATTGACAAAAATTACAAAATAAAATAAAGAAATATTACTAACGAACTATTAAATTACTAATTACTACATATTTTTTGTAATAATTCACAAAAAAATATTTCTAAATATTTTTTTAAATATTTGATCACATTTTCGATGGCAGAAAAAAACTGATAAAAAAATGACTAAATAAAATAAAATAAGAAATATTACTAATAAACTATTAAATGACTAATTACTACTGAATATTTGTAATAATTCACAGTAAAATATTTCTAAATATTTTTAAAATATTTGATCACATTTTCGATGGCAGAAAAAAATTGACAACACATGACAAATATGTCTGAAAATATGTTTGTTTGTTTGTTTTTTTCTTCTTTAAAATGGCATTGGTAACAAACTTTGGCATCCACACTGACAGGTGTCTAAGTCTATTGCATTGGCCAGCAAAACATAAAAAGTTATTTAGTACACTTTTTAGAAAAAAAAGTTTATGGGGTCGGTTTGACGGATTACCATAATTATGATGTCATGTTTCAGCAGACTGACACAAACAAAAGATCCCAATCTATTTGATTAACGACGAAATCTGTCTGTCTGAGCCGAAATGACCCACAGGTATTGCTGACTAGAGCCGGACGAGGTGCATTAGTGACCTTTGACCCCCAAACGACAGGTTAAACAGGTTAAACAAGAGGCTGAAAACACAAGCACTTATTAGACTGCTGGAACAGAGACTTCATCCTTATGGATTGTCTATAGGGACCTGGATACAAAAGTTACAAAAGTTAATGTGTTCTGAACTTTGCTCAGGATCTTGTCAGACTTCCTCCTCGACCCCTAAAGCGGTCACACCGAGAGAGACGGGACCGCATGAGGAAAGTGTGTGAATGAGACCTCCCAGAGTAAAACAAACTATTAGAGGCTAAAGAAAGACAGGACAGGGGCAAAAATGAGAGTATGAATGAAGAATGAAGAGACTAAATATCCTGTAATGGGTCTTCTGCTATAACTAACTAACTGCTATAACTATAACTAACATCCAAATATTCTCTTTCTCTTCCTCATATTCTCTTCCTCTTCCTGAACTCCTCACAGTCTTACCGAAGCTTATTTCTGCCGCTGAATAAAAAATAAAAAAAGGTAATTGTGACTTTTTATCTCACAATTCTGATTTTATTTTTGGCAATTGTGAGTTTATATCTTGCAATTCTGAGAAAAGAAATAAGAATTGTGAGATAAAAAGTCACAATTACCTTTTTTATTTTTTATTGAGTGGCAGAAACAAGCTTCCATATACATTTTCCACAAAAAAATAGTTTTACAGAATCTCACAGCTCTGATTCTCTCCTGTCCATTATAGTGGACATGTGTTTTTATTAATATCTTAAATATCATACATGCTACTGTGTCAAGTCCAGGTGTCTCTTAAAGAGAACATTATGGACTTTTCCACAATGACAAATATTTTGATCACAATGATGAAAACAACAATAATAATATATATTTTATTTTATTGTTTTATATTTCGTATTATTTTATTCATATTTAATATTTAATATTCATATTTAATTTAATTGTTATTATTATTTTATAAAATATTTAAAATAAATATTAAACAATAAATACTGATACAATAATAACAAATAATACATTAAATTATTATAATTATTATTATATCTGATTTATGTTATTGTTACTTTATTGATATTTTATTGTTTAATATAATTTTATGAAAAATATGTATTATTATTATTATTATTTAATAAGTATAAAACAATAACATCAATACAACTCAAAAAATAAATTAAAAAATATAATACAAATTATTATTATTATTATTTAATAAATATTAAACAATAAAACATCAATACAATATATATATATATATATATACACACAAATATATATATATATATATATATATATATATATATATATACACACAAATATATATATATAACATAATACAAATTATTATTATTATTTTAAAAAACTGTCATGATGTTATTATTATTTAATAAATATTAAACAATAAAACATCAATACAATATATATATATATACACAAATATATATATATATATATATATATATATACACACACACAAATATATATATATATATATATATATATATATATATATAAAACATAATACAAATTATTATTATTATTTTAAAAAACTGTCATGATGTAAAAAAAAAAATCCAAGTCCAAAGATTCCAAAAATATTTATATTGTTATTTAATAAATATTAAACAACAAAATATCAATACAATTAAAAAAATAATTAAAAAATATAAAACATAATACAAATTATTATTATTTTAAAAAAACATTATCATTATGTAAAAAATTCAAAAGTCCAAAGATTCCAAAAATATTTATATTATTATTATTTAATAAATATTAAACAATAAAATATCAACACAATTAAAAACATAAATTAAAAAAATACATAAAACATAATATAAATTATTATTATTATTTTAAAAAACATGTAAAAAAAATCCAAAGGTCCAAAGATTCCAAAAATATTTATATTATTAGTATTTAATAAATATTAAACAATAAAATATCAACACAATTAAAAACATAAATTAAAAAAATACATAAAACATAATATAAATTATTATTATTATTATTAAAAAAAAAAAAAAAAATCCAAGGGGCCAAAAAAATCCAAATCCAAAATTCCAAAAAAACTTTCTCTTTCACTCTTGCTGGTCCATTTGGAGTGCATTACATGTAATGCAAAACACCAAACAAACAAACAAAACCTACTAAACTAATTATAGCCTTCCACATAAACTAAGTTTAACCTGCAGCAGAAACACCCGCACACACAGCAGAGAGGCTTGTCTCACTTTCACGTGTGTATGAATGACAGAATCTGTTCTTATGCAACACGGAAACGATGTTCTCGTTAACAAGAATCAGATTTTCCCAATGATGTGTTGTGAGGAGCACACAGCCCTGGATAAACCAACTACTCTCACTACATTCTCCAAAGTGACTCACAACCCTGCTGACAGGAAGACTCGAGCTGTGATTTCAAGCCAAAGATATCACGCTCCACAAACCTGCTTGATCAAGATAAAACCCACTTATGAGCTGGATTTAAGCAGGGAGCTCACTTAAATCGTGTTCCCTTTAAAGTAACCTGAGGTTACAAGTGTTTGATCAAGGCTTCAATGTGGATATGAATCACTTCATATTGGGTTCGTCACCAGCGCACTAGAGCACTCCAGCCACGCGCGCTAGAGGGGAGACAAGAGCGCGCAAAAGTAAACAAATATTTGCATTATTACATAACACTTTCAGGGCTGTTTTCTGATGTACCTGAGTGGTACAACATCTGGGCTGGTGACCCAAAAGATCGCAAGTGCAATCGACCACAGGGTCAAACACTAAACCTTGAGAAAATCAACTGTTCATCGCATTTTGGATAAGAAAAAGACACTCTTGAAATGGGGTACTCACGCACTGCCTCCTGCTTGGGGTCGAGCGCACCGGTGGTCTCCTGGATCCTGCTCATCTTCTCCCGGAGCGCGCAGACGCGCCGGTTCGTGGTGAGCAGCTCGTGCTCCAGCTCCTGGAAGAGCGAGCAGGCGTGTTTGGCCAGATCCGACAGCTGGCGCAGGGTCCGGGACAGAGCCACATTACTGAAGGCGCACAGGTCCTGGAGCAGGAGAGCCTCCTCGTCCGCGTCCGCGCGTCTGCACAGCCACTGGGGCTCCACGATCCGCTTGGCAAATGGCATTTTATCATGTAGTGTTTCAGTATAAAATCCACCTTTGGAGGAAAACACAAACAGGTTCCATGTAAAAAGCAAGACCCCTTCCTCCTCCTCCACCTCCTCCTCCGTTAGTCCAGGGTCTCTCGCGGCTCGTCCTCCATCCTCCGCTCGTTCGCTCCGGACACACACGCACTGAACCGCACTGAGATCCGCCTCTGCCGCTCTGATCCCTCTTCCACTCACTGGTGTGTTTTTCTGCGCTTTAAACTCCGAATGCTTTTAAGGAAAGTCGGTGTGAAAACCTGGAGCGGAGCGAAGAGTCAGCTGGATCCGGAGCAACAGCCTTCCATTCATGAGACAGACAGATGTTTTCAGTTACTTTATGTGTAGAAAAATATTAAATAAGAGGTCTTTACCTGTTTTCATTCCTCAAATTTTAATGAAATATCAATGTTAAATATTTTAAAATATTTTTTAAAAGTTACTTTAGTATTATTTACTTACTATGTACTAATATTACCAATATTACTAATAAATTTAGTTTACATTTTTTTGTTTGTGCTTGTCATTTTTATTAGTTGTTTTTAATATTTTTATTTCAATTTTAGTAGGTTCAGTCTTTTTATTTAAGCTCTATATATATATATATATATATATATATATATATATATATATATATCTACACACACACACATATATATATACAATTTATATTTTATTTCAGTTTTATTAAATTTAATTTGACTTAATACATTTCAAAATTAATATGATGTTAAAAAAAAGAGTTTTGGTTAAAGTTCTAAACTTAATTTTGTATTTTTCTTCAATGCATGTTTTCATTTTGCCCAAAAACTAGATGAAACAGTAACTGCTGGATCCACTGCTTTAAAGTCTGGGCTAAAATATATGCTTTTTAATGAGTTTTCAGCTCAATTTAAACAGGAAAAAAAACCCAAAAACAAATATGAATATCCAATGAACCAATAAACTAATATGATGCAAAAAAAAAAAAAAATCAACCCATTTTTTTGGCTCAAATTATAATTAACTGCAGAACATTACAACATATAAAACATGGAAACCTGACTTGACATGACATGTATAAAACTTTAGACTGTTTTCCCTTTGTGACAACTTCCCCATTTTGACAGCTTTCCCTGTTTTTTTTATACTATAGAACAGAACTTGATGCTTATGGTAAATATTAGCTTGTTTAATAATCCACAAACAATAACTGACCTTTTTAGTGGACAAATGTTCTTCTTCTCAGATTGTTGGTGTGAAGCATCGGTAATGTGTTTCCACACTTCAGTCCATACAGGTTAGTGTGTGTGTGTGTGTGTGTGTGTGTGTGTGTGTGAGAGAGAGAGAGATTCCTGTGGGGACGCGTCACTGAGGGCATCTCATTCACATTTGCTGAGTGAGGATTTCACTAAAGCCTGATAAGAACAGAAGAGCTTGCGTCCCTAAAGCCCTTCCTACTGCGCCGCGAGCACTGGAGTACTCACACAGAACTGCCATCGCTGCAAACACACACACACACACACACTGATGAATGAAGGGGCAGTGCAGGGTCGTGGCTGCATGACTGGATGAAAATCAATAATCATGTATTTCATGGATTCATATAGTATCATCAGAAGATCTCCTGTAGCAGCAGCTGGATTGCTCAGTTTCATCAGATCCCTCTAGTGGCAGATCATCACAGGAGGCTGTCATGGTCAGAACTTTACAGAGAAGATATTTTTTATGGGAGGGATGGAGGGATGGATGGATGGATGGATGGATGGATGGATGGATGGATGGATGAATGGATGGAGTGGTTCACAATCAGGGTGCGGGGCCAACGAGCTTCCAGTACTATTTAAAATAAAGTAATCTAACTTAATTAAAATGCTAAAATACAGTGCGGAGGTTTGCACAGACTGAATTGATGTTCATGCGTCTGCATCTACTTAATTTGGGTTCCTGCCAGATCAGTCTGAGCAGAGAACTGAAAGCTGCAGGTCATATGGAATATAATAAGGTGACAAAACATTCTACTGACATTTTTTAAACTCCCCATTTTCTCATAAGCTGCTCTCTGCCCGCTCACATCTGCAAAATGATGTGTCTACTTGTTGGTCTTATTGTGCACTGTTAAACATAATTTGTTAATAAAATATAAATATTAAATTAACATTAACCTGGATTAATAAACTAATAACATGTATGTATTTATAAAATAGTATATCTTTTATTAATAACATTTAAGATTGATAAAATAAATATAAACTATACCCTAGAATAATAAATAAAACAAAATATTTTATTACTAAATGTAATAATTTTAATAAATGAATTTATAAATGTATATTATCTTAGAGTAATAAATAAAACGTAACAAATAAATAAATATATACAACTATATATTTATAAATTAACCTTAATAATATTTGTTGTAACAAATTACTAGTTCATGCATAATGGATTGATTTTATTAAATTAAAAAAAAAAAATTAACAATATAAATATAATATTTTATTATGAAAATAAATACATCTATTAATAAAATATAAAAATAATAATGAATGGATTAACAATAAACTGAACTGTATACTTATAAGAATATTTATAAAAGAAATTACCCTAGATTAATAAATCAAAATAAAACAATACCAATGAACAAGCATATTTATACGTATATTTATAAATGAACATTACCCTAGATTAATAAATAAAATATAAATAAAACATAATAAATGAATGAAACAAAAATACATTTAAAAAAAATCTAAATAAAATAAATTGTGTATGTATGTATTTATTTATTTTGTTTCATTCATTTTTGTATGCATTTATGTATGTATGTATAAATTATTAATACATGCATACAAAAATAAATGCATAAAACATATAACTATATACTGTACAGGTATATTTATAAGTATACTTATAAATTAACATTAACCTAGAATAATAAATATTTTTGTTCAATATTAGTTCAGGATACAATGCATAAACTAATGTTAATGAATCAGCAGTAATGTTCTACAGTAGCATCAAACAGCAACCAAAAATTAAATAATAGACTTACATAACACTTAAATATCAATGAATATCACTCCATTAGATATGTACAAAATCAAAGCAAAGTACATAAAAAAGGAAACAGAGAAAAGGATGACAAAAATATGGTGTTGTGAACATGTTCATATAGTAGTTAACGTGGTGAACTACACACACCTGTGTGAACTTGAGCCGAACTGACATTGTACACGTGAGAGAGGAACACGACGACCGGGCCGCAGGTTATTCTGGGTACATGGAGAGAGTGGAAGCCTCAGTCATTTGACCTCTGACCTCTACAATGCTTGTGTCTTTGTGAAACCAGCACAGCTGCCACAAGTGAGTGCGTTTCTATATACGTCTATTTATGCCTGTATGTTTGTCTAAATATACGTCTCTCTGTCTCATCTGTGACTCCAACTGCTCCAGACACTTAACCCTGAGTTCAGACCGCGAGAAAACTCATTCAGAGGTGCTGTTTTACATTTTTAATTCATTATTTTTGCAAACAAAGCAGGCCGAGAGGAAAACACAGAGAACAGAGCTAGAAAGAGAAACCGAGAGCTGTTGTTGAACTGGAATTGAACTCATTTAAGGCAGTTAATGGATTTGTAATCTGTCAGAAAGGAGTAAAAAAAAAAAAAAACCTCACGTGACCTAAATCCGTCTGTACTGATGCTATTGTTTGCTCCGGGGGTTGGGCGTTCTGCATGCTCCGATATTAAATATGAATGAGTAATTCAGAAAAAAGGCAGTTTAATGACTAAAAAGTATTTAGATGCTTGATTCACACTTCAAAATGCCAAAATGTCACTGCATATTAACAGCAGAATATCAAAGCAGCTGCTTTCTCATCATATTTGCTCAATGTCTTTTAATGAATTAGTGTTTTACAGATTTTTGTCTTCATTTTCAACACTAGAACTATTGTTAGCACTTCTTTTTCTGAGTAGTTGTGCCTGAAAAGTGAGCCTGTGTGGTTTTCTTTCAAATAAATGTTACTTACTTTGACGTTTTCTTATCTATTGCAATGGCATTCGTACATTAAGTGTGATTTAAGTGTCCAAATATGCTGTGGAGTCTCTCAGATCGGCTGTGGACGTGAGGCCCAGGACGCGGTTTATGTCATATGTTTTCATAAGCATGTCCCTCTCTATTGTCCTGTTGTTTGGCCGATCTGCTGCGGAACAATGATGCCGCTATCAGACACTGAGGTCAGGCTCACATCCACACGATCACACGCTCAATCCAAACATTCACCCGTACATATGCATTTACTCAGTATTTTACATTTAAAGCCGGAATTCTATTATTTATCTGGACTAATGTGTGATTATTTGTTTGTTATTATCAGGTCCATTTGGAAAATGCTTCAATGGAATTCTGCATTTGAATGTCTGTCATTCACAAAGTTATAAACAAATCCTACAGGAATGCTAATGGAATTTAGAATCAATCCTAAAGCGATCAAATAAGAATCCAAAGTTTAAAGTCCAAATGATAGTATTTCGACTAGCATTCCTTCAGGGTTTTTTTTTTTTTGACAAGGGACAAATCCCTTACAGCAATAAATGCTTGTTTATTAAGTACTTTATTAATTTTGATGACGTTTTCTGTTACCAATATGAGTGTCGCACTATTTAACACATTTTACTGAATTAAAATCCATTCTATATTATTAAATTGAACATTTCTCTTGTGTTAAAGGTGCAATATGTAAGATTTTCTGTCTGCTAGAGGCCTATTCGAAACAAAGGCGCAGCTTGATGATGCCAAGTTTGAGCGCGGAATCTTGGGACATGTGGTCTTCACCTCACAGCCCATGGAAAAGAATCGGGATAGGACTCGGGAAGAAATCATGTTCATGGATGCGATTATTAACGTTACTGTAGTATGAAGCAGAGCAGGACCGAGCGTTGTGGGAGCTGAACGAGGCCACTGGAGCGACTGCGCAACGCCGCGAGCAGCGGAACTTTTATTATGCCACAGTCGCCGGCGCTGCTTCCGCTTTTCCAGTCATGAGTATGAGGTAACGCAGTTCTGTTTAACATATTAGATACATTTGAGCGTGTTGAAAACGATCTTATAACGTTACTCTGTGCATTCGCTCGGTGGCTGCTGTGAGACACTTGTTGCACACTGCCGTAAGCTAGATTGGTATAAGAATATCATATTAAATGCTGGATGGCTTGTGTTGATAAATGGCATGCAATTAATTTTAAAACATATTGTATGATGGAGAAAAATCTGTATTACTGTTTCTGAAAATAAAGCTGCATCTGATTATGCTATGTTAGCTACTTCACAAAATGGTGTTTTTCTCTGAGGCATGGTAAAGCATGGTACCCAAAAAAAATCAAGAAAATTAGATTTAAGACTAAACGTGTTGAGCTATATAACAATAATTAGTTTTCTGTCTATAAATATATCAAAACAGTTGTTCCCTTGTCTATTAAAACATGTAAATAATAAAGCGTCTTTGGTGTTTGCATGGTTTCTACAAAATAAAACTGGAAACCGAGGGTAACGTGGGTATGACACACGTCCCGGAGCCTTGGTTAAAATTGCAATTTTCTCACTATTTACGTGAGAAAATGGTGATAAATGGTTGGAAACATTTGGGATATTGTAAGTACTCAAGTGAACAAAGTATATAACACTGGCCTAGTGGTTTTTGGATATTTTACTGCAAAATTCTATTGCACCTTTAATTATATTTTTCCCAATATTTACCACAAAAATGACATACATGCAGCATATGAAAATGTTTTAGTTAGTTAATTTAAACTTTATTGTCTGCTCCCGGCTCGCTTTCCAGAAGAGGGCCGAGCTTTAACAGCTCATGCTTCGGTTGCTCAACGACAACAAAGCTGGAGAATCTCACGCAGCCAAAATGAGGATTGTCAGTAATAGTGTTCCGCCTTACATTGTTCAAACCGGAGTCGACACTGATGGAGAGACTCAGGAAGAAGTTACAACTTTTAGAATGAAACTGGACGTTTCTGAATGGTTAGTGGATACATTTATGTAGATGCTGTGGAGTTGATTCAAATGCTGTGAATGGTCTAATATTCTTTCCAAAATATCTGGGTTTGTTTTCTGGGTTGGTAGATGCACCGGGGACCCGATTATAGCACTTACCAACACGGAAAAAGTCTGATTTTCATGATATGTCCCCTTTAAAATCAACTCTTTAAAGGTGTGCAGATTGTGTGATATTTGAGCATTTTATAATAACAAATAGAAATAAATCTGACCAGTAGTCCACAACTCTATACTCACATACGGGTGAATACCTTCATGACTACTTCTTCGGTTCTTGTTTTCCGTGTCACATGGTGTTATCTTGTCCCTGTTGAGGGAACCTATTAATTTCCAACACAAACAATCTGAAACTCATGAGATTAGGCGGCGAAACAAGCTCTCGAGACAAACAGAAGAGGGTCATCAGAGGTCACGACCTGTTGCTCCACTCGCCATACCTGCACAATTGATTCTCTGCGGTCTTCACGCTTGAGTCAGATATGAGAAAACCAGAGAGATGAACCCACTGCAAAAGCGTTAGTAGTTTCAGGTTCGATACAAGTTGACTCTATGAATAATCTATGATGTGCATTCATTTACCACAGAAAATCATTTCGACTCATCCTTCAATTTGCAAAAACAAAATTTTGTATCAGGGTTTCTTGCAGGTTTCATGAAGGTAAATTTAAGATGTTTTAAGACCTTTTTAAGACCAAGTAAAGATAATTTATGGAATTAAATTGAATGGAGAACGCAGTATGTCAATATTTTCTCTAAATGTAAATGTCTTGGGAGAAACACAACACTTCAGAGCTTGAAAATACAACTTCCACCAGATGTCTACTTATCTTACTTTTTCTTTTCTTTTTTAAATGAAAATTGCTTGTGGCTTGAATATAGCTTTGCTCTCAACTACTAAAATATGGAAATAACATTTACAGTTTACCTTCTGATCATAATGCAAAAAAAGTGATCTTTTGTCTTGTTTTTTAGTGTAAATGAGACATATCAACTTAAATCAACATACATTTACTTGAGAAGCAAAATAACATTAGACAAGTCCCGTTTTCTGCTAATTTGATCAAATAAAGTTGTTTGATGATTAAAACAAGAACAAATATGGGCTCAGAAAAAACAACTTCAAGTTTTCAGAACCCACACATATTTGTTCTTGTTTCAAAATTATACTCACTTAATTTGTTCCAATTACAAAAAACAAGACTTCATTTCATTTTGTATCTCAAGTAAATGTATTTTGAACTTTAGATATTTCTATGAGAAATCAAAACAATACTGAGATAGATATTAATGCAACATTTAATGGCAATTTCTGCTCCGATTTAAGACCTTTTTAAGGTCTTAATTTGTGGAAGAGTGAATTAAGACTTTTTAAGACCCACAGAAACCCTGTTATATATTCATCATGAACAACTTAAAACAGGTTATACAAATGTGCAAGGCAAAACACACCACATCCGTCACATTCTCCCATAATTCCACTGGTTTATTGACACATTCACGGACAGAACATTCCCACTCCTCTATCAGAACGCAGTGTATAAGAGATTCGTTCAGTATCAAAAACACACAACGTGGCCAACAACAAAGTCACCAATATTTATTCATTTGTTTTTATTTTTTTTTGCATAGGAAAGTATTTAGCACACTTTTGAACAAAAAAACATTTATACTTTTTTTTGCAGTCGCTGGTTTTCATTTGATGCATTTTGTTTTAAACAATCAACCTTTTTTTTATTTTTTTTATTTCATAATTACTATAATTACCCCAAAATGATTTTTAGGATAGTAAGAAATGCTTAAGAAATTACTGAAAAGTTATGGATAAGGATATGACAAGCCATAAAAGGAAGTGTAAAAAAAAAAAATTGGACATATTGATGGATGGTTTTTGTAATACATTACAAGCACAGTCACTGGATCACCCTCACTGATCTGAGGTTAATATGACATTCAATACATACGTCTAGATATTCTAACATTCCAGTCTTAAACAGTCCTGTATTGTCAAACTACTCACATACAACATGCCGCCAGAACAAGTTGTGTAAAAATAAACGTCTCATGTAAATGTTCATCTTCATGCATGAACACACAATCTTTAGGACACGTCCATCTTTGCAAACTCTTTGTCCCAGCACACAAAGTAATGATTATTCTACATTTAACTACATTTGCAGCTATTTTCTTCATGGGAAAAAAAAAAAAAAAAATCACACAAATCTTGTCAAGGGTCATATTTAACCCCAAAACCAAAAGAAAACAAATTACAGAAATTGTGAAAGAATATGTTTCATAAAGAAAATTAAGCTGTTTTTGTATACTGCAATTATTTTCACAACAATTAAACAGTTTTCAATCCCCAATTATTAATATTTACTGTAATGTAATTTATACTGTTTAATATATATATATATATATATATATATATATATATAGTGCTGTCAAATCGCATCTAACAAAAGCTTGTACAAGCTTGTAAATATACAACATATATACTATATAAATATTTACAAGCTTTTGTTAGATGCGATTAATCGTGATTAATCGATTTGACAGCACTATATATTTAGTGCTGTCAAATCGATTAATCGTGACTAATCACTCCTAAAAAAGTTTGTAAATATATTTATTTGTATATTTACAAACTTGTTAGATTCGATTAATCAATATTTGATACATTCTGTCAAATCCGTTAATCACATCAAACATAAAAGTTTGTAAGTATATATATTGTATATTTACCAACTTTTGTGATACGATTAATTGTTATTACATATTATATGTATATAAATATAAATAATGATCAGGTTATTATTTGTTGTGCTGACTAAATTATTATGTGGACTTATGCATAAAGTACATATTTTACATTTTAATCTAAGTAATTATTATTATAATATTAGTTATTTTATTCTTCTGCTCTTGGGGTGAAATGTGACTTGTTTTCATGAGATTCACCCCTTATAAGCTTATTCTTGGTGGAACAGGATCAGCTTCAAACGCATTCATGTTTATTAAATTACAGTAACAAAAATACAAAAAAGCAATTTAAATCATTATTTGGTGCAGTTATCAGATGAATCATTAGAAAATCCATTGCATAAATCATAAATTGATGAAGTTGAATACTGAAGCTTTTCCTTTTCATTGGTCTGCATAACTAACAGTTAGTCATGTTGACATGATTCTGCTGAAAAAAACAGGAACATACAAACACAAACTCAACCCAAAAATATAGTTTTTTGACAGAATAAACTTCCTAGAATTCTTCCCGCTCTCCTGTGGAGGTAAAATCCTCTTCCTGTGGTTCTGACACAGTGATTGTGGCATCCCAAAGTGTTTGGTCAGTTAAAGTAAGTATCCTGTCATGTGACTCAGAGCTCAGAGTATTAGACAGAACCCAGAGTCCATCGTCAGATCGAAAGACGTGATGTGTGCCCAAGCACGCACGAGAAGGACAGAAAGCGAGAGAAAGCAAGAGCATGTTGGGTCAGGTTGATGCCACGGGCCGCAGCAACTCCAGCTGGGACTCCAGAGTAACTCGCTCCCGATGCACAACCTTATGAAGAGAGAGAAGAGAAAGAAAGGGAACACAGAGGTGAACTAAAAGTGCTCTGATTATTTGAGATAAGCTAAGCCGACTCAATCAAATTAAACTGTTTCATTTCAACATTTCCATCATATGGAAGCTTGTTTCCGCCACTGAATAAAAAAATAAAGGTAATTGCGAGTTTGCATCTCACAATTCTGACTTTTTTTCTCAGAATTGCATGATATAAACTCACAATTGTGTTAAAAAGTCGGAATTTTGTTATATAAACTCGCAATTGCGAAAAAAAAATTCAGAATTGCAAGAAAAAAGTCTGAATTGCGAGTTTCTCACAATTCTGAAAAAGACGTCAGAACTGCGAGATATGAACTCACAACTGCGAGAAAAGTCAGAATTGCGAGGAAAAAAAATTCAGAATTGCGAGTTTGTCTCAATTCTAAAAAAAGACGTCAGAATTGCGAGATATAAACTTGCAATTGCAAAAAAAATTCAGAATTGCAAGAAAAAAGTCAGAATTAAGATTCTCAAAATTCTGAAAAAAAAGACGTCAGAATTGCAAGATATAAACTCACAATTACGAGAAAAAAAGTCAGAACTGCGAGTTTATTTCACAATTCTGAAAAAGAATTGTGATATAAACTCGCAATTGAAAAAAAATTCAGAATTGCGGGATATAAACTCACAATTATGAGAAAAAGTCAAAATTGCGAGAAAAAAGTCAGAATTGCAAGTTTGTTTCACAATTCTAAATAAAAACGTCAGAATTGTGATATAAACTCGCAACTGCAAAAAAAGTCAGAATTGCAAGAAAAAAGGCCGAATTGCGAGTTTACTTATTCTGAAAAAGACGTCAGAACTGCGAGATATAAACTTGCAATTGCAAATAATTCAGAATTGCAAGAAAAAAAAAGTCAAAATTGCAACAAACTGATACGAAAAGTCAGAATTGCGAAAAAAAAAAAAAAAAAAAAAAAAAAAATCAGAATTGCGAGTTTGTCTCAATTCTGAAAAAAGGCGTCAAAATTGCGATATAAACTTGCAATTGCGAAAAAAATTCAGAATTGCAAGAAAAAAAAAGTCAAAATTGCAAGAAAAAAATTCTAAAAAAAAGAAGTCAGAATTGTGATATAAACTCGCAATTGCAAAAAAAAGCCCGAATTGCAAGAAAAAAGTCAGAATTGCGCGTTTCTCACAATTCTGAAAAAGATGTCAGAACTGCGATACGAACTCACAATTGCGAGAAAAGTCAGAATTGCGGGAAAAAAAAAAAATCAGAATTGCGAGTTTGTCTCAATTCTGAAAAAAGGCGTCAGAATTGCGAGATAAAAACTTGCAATTGCGAAAAAAATTCAGAATTGCAAGAAAAAAAGTAATTGTGAAAAAAGAATTGTGATATAAACTCGCAATTGCAAAAAAAGTCCGAAATGAGAGTTTCTCACAATTCTGAAAAAAAAAAAGACGTCAGAATTGCGAGATATAAACTCACAACTGTGAGAAAAAAAGTCAGAATTGCAAGAAAAAAAGTCAGAATTGCAAGAAAGTCAGAATTGTGAGTTTGTCTCAATTCTGAAAAAAAAAAAAAAACGTCAGAATTGCAAGATACTGCGAGCACTTGCGAGTTTATAATTCTGAGAAAAGAAGTCAAACACACACACACACACAAAAATACCCTCAGGCTTGTATGATATCAATACATAAATAATTAAATAAATAAAGCACCACTGTGACCTGAAGATAAAAGTAAGTGATCTGATCTAGATTTACCCATATCCACATCCCCTAAAGCTTATATGAGAGAAATAACTTGATTTGGTGTGTGCACATGCTAAACCTGAGTGGTTGCTAACCTTATATGAGTAATAGCTTGAGCAACAGTAGTGATGCTTGACTTGAACACTAACAAGCTAAACCTCATTTGACAAATGCTGGTGAGCACACAGACATTTGTCACATGAGGAATGCCACTGCTAGACAAAGTGACCCGAGGTCATGACCTTCAGATGACATCAAACAGAAAAGATGAAAGCAACTGGTCTGACACTCACAGACACGTTTATTTCTACCTGTCTTCATTTGTCATTAAAGTCACGTATATCACGTATCTTCTAGAACAACACAGATACCTCCTCCCGTCAGGAACATCTTCTCAAATATCTGCACAGGTCTGACTGCTTTTTCTAATACAGATGTTGGACTCCTGCTGTATCAGTGTATCTGACACCACATACATGTGTCAGACGTCATGAATTTCCACCATGAAATTTATAGACAATTTTGGATATTTTATTGTGCATGCTCATTTCTCCTCTTTTTACATGTATATTTCCTTTATCATCGAATGCTCACTTAAAGTTAATCTTTAAAACACTAATAATTTAATAACATTGTTACATGTAATCTGAAAAAAGAATTGTGATATAAACCCGCAATTGCAAAAAAAGTCCGAATTGCAAGAAAAAAGTCAGAATTAAGATTTTCCCACAATTCTGAAAAAAAAAAAAAGACGTCAGAATTGCAAGATATAAACTCACAATTATGAGAAAAAGTCAAAATTGCAAGAAAAAAGTCAGAATTGCAAGTTTGTTTCACAATTCTAAAAGGAAGTTTAGGAAATTTCAAAATAAACATCTGTTTTTCATACTGTACATTATAACGTTCTAATTGCCTAAATTCATATGGAGCATTTAAAATAACTAATTTAGTGTTTTATTTTTATTTATTTAGAAAAAAATAGTATATAATTCAATAAGAATCAACTATCCATGCATTCACCTCACGGACATCCTATTCTTATTTTTGTCGTACTGTACAGCTACACCAGCTACTTTATTTTCTCCAGCCAATTGAAAGAAAAAGATTATATTTTGTCAATTATATTTAAATAATGTCTAACTGTTACAGCAAAACAAGCTTACAATAACTATTTTACAATTTAAAATTTACTTAAATAAAGCTGCTGTCCGTAAGTTTTGTCTCTTTGTCGCCATCTCTGTTTGAAACCTGCAATTGCAGTCATTTGCGGAATGATTATCTTTACGTAGGTTGTGCTTCGGCACGGCTCCTCAGCGCGGATGAATCTGATGTTTGCTGTCAGTGACCGCACCGGTGTGGATACTGTACTTCAGAACCACAGATTGTAGTCTTGAAGTATGACCAAAATAAGAATTTTTCACTGGAAAATGTCTAAACAAGTAACATGTCTGCCACTTTTGTTCTGACCAACTGAGAAAAAAAGCATTACAATAAATCACGCTGCCAATGGTGATTAAATCGAACAATTGCTTAGCTCATATCACGTCAAACCGTGCAAATTATTATTATTGTTATACTTTGTTTTCAAATTGTTAATGTTAACAACATCAGCATTGCGTGACTATGTGTATTTAGTGTGTATTAGCGTTACCTGTAGATTTCAATTCCTGTACAGTCTAATCTCTAATGTTAATTTGTCATATCATACAATCTGATGTTTAATTATTTCAGCTGCTGTGAGAAAAGGCTATAAATGATCCGCCGCCTGCAGCATTCTCACATAATATAGCCTACTAGCTGGGACTCCTTCTTTCGGTTTACAGACGTGATGTAATGACGCAAAAGACGAATGGCTGCATGCTCGAATTTCCCACGGAAACCCAATAGTACCACCCGAATTATAAAACATTATTACAAGCTTACCGTCGTGAATCGGGTAAGGAGATAGTTTTGAACACTGGCTGGTTATGTACTTGCTCAAAAATTGATTTTGGATCATTTTTAACCAAAAAAAGTTACGGACTGCATCTTTAAATAAAAAAAATATATATATTGAAATATATATTTACATTTAGTGTATGTTCAATTAATACATGTAACAGTTAAATAAAAAAAAATAAAAAAGAATGTTCTCAAAACTAAGAGCAAGACTTAAACTTTCTTAAAGCCCCGATATACTTCAAACAAAATTGTTAAAAAAAAAATGACGTCACATCAGTTCTTTCTTCAAAGTCAGGCCAAAACAAAGTTTTCGTTTAAAACTGCTTGCCAAAGCGAACTCTCATGAAAAGTTCACTCCAGCTGCAAAACACCTTCGTACTACCATTGGTTCGTGGCGATAACGTAATAGGAGGTGTGTGTGCTGAGGCTCCGCCTTCTTTCACGCGGAGCTCTTCTCTGACTCATTTTGTCTGTTGAGTCCGTCGTGGTAAGATCTCTAATGAGAAATGATACTGGCATTGATACTGTTTTTCATGTTTGATACTGTAAAGTTCTAAAGCTTTTAAGCGATCTATTGAATAAAATGCCATATAAATAAACGTGATGTGACTTTACTGGAGTGCTAATTTGCATTAAAAGATGCTTTTCTTATGCTTTCTATTAAAAAACGTCAGATGTTCGATAACAGTATATCGCTGCTCATGTATTTCAAACTTCGCCGTGAGTATATCAGGGTCTTAAAGTGAGATTCATAGCATATCGTGCAGCAGGTTTACTGTTCCCCAGAATGCAGTGCAACCTGATCTGCACATGGGCTTTTATGAGCAAGAGTCTAGCGTCTTTCACTTTTCATTTCCCTCACTTTCTTTCACTTCTGCTCTCACTGTCAGTGGTAAAATGCATTTCCAAGCACATGCTCACCTTCATTTCAAACACACACACACACAGACACACACAGACACACACAGACACACACAGACACACACAGACACACACAGACACACACAGACACACACAGACACACACAGACCAGCTGCTGTAGGATGCACTATTTTAAAGAAGACAACTGCTTGAGCCAGAGTCCAAGCTTGCATTTTCAGAAAGCCAGACAGTGTGTGTGTGTGTGTGTGTGTGTGTGTGTGTGTGTGTTCATTAAGCGGATCTCTGAATAAATTGAGGACTGCAACTCTAGACCATCTTCAGTCACTCAATAACTCTTCAGGGTAACACAAGCCGTCTGTGTGTATATATAAAAGCAGCATGTGCTCGAAACAAGACTAGAGATATCTGATCGGTCTGGGTAGGGGTGTTGGAAATAGTATGTGCTGCCCAACCAGAAAACTAACCTAAAACTAATGTGTGAGCAGACAGATCTCATCATTTGAGACTGCTAACATTTTAAGCATCAATGGCTGGCGTTTATTTCTTAACGCTTCTTGGAATAAGCATGTGTAAGAACTATTCCTGCGTGAGGATATGGTTGCCGCA
Source organism: Elopichthys bambusa (assembly GCA_037101425.1). Taxonomy (NCBI): domain Eukaryota; kingdom Metazoa; phylum Chordata; class Actinopteri; order Cypriniformes; family Xenocyprididae; genus Elopichthys; species Elopichthys bambusa. The sequence goes on from CM074451.1 coordinate 3,801,194, forward strand.
CCTTTAGCTGTTGCTGTAGTTCACTGTTGAGACGTGTCAGGACTGCGTTGGTTTCTCGGTTCTTCCTTATGGCCATCTGGATCTCTCTCTTCTGCTTGGGTGGAGGCCTGAACACAACACCAGATAATCATGACCGGTGTCTGCATGTGTGGATGAGGTTTTCATTATGTTCAATTCATGATCCCACTTGTTTAGCATTTAGAAAGCACTGATCCATGCTGTTTGCTCCCTGATGTATTGTGTACGAGGGGTTTATTGATATATTCATTTTAGAATTTATATTTAATAATATATACTTAATTGATATTACTATTGTCATTATTGTAGTTTCTAATGTAAATGTTTGCATTATATATATATATATTATATATATATATTATATATATATATATATATATATATATATATATATATATATATATATATATATATATATATATATATATATATATATATATATATATATATATATATATATATATACAGTGGATACGGAAAGTATTCAGACCCCCTTAAATTTTTTACTCTTGGTTATATTGCAGCCATTTGCTAAAATCATTTAAGTTCATTTTTTTTCCTCATTAATGTACACACAGCACCCCAATATTGACAGAAAAACACAGAATTGTTGACATTTTTGCAGATTTATTAAAAAAGAAAAACTGAAATATCACATGGTCCTAAGTATTCAGACCCTTTGCTGTGACACTCATATATTTAACTCAGGTGCTGTCCATTTCTTCTGATCATCCTTGAGATGGTTCTGTACCTTCATTTGAGTCCAGCTATGTTTGATTATACTGATTGGACTTGATTAGGAAAGCCACACACCTGTCTATATAAGACCTTACAGCTCACAGTGCATGTCAGAGCAAATGAGAATCATGAGGTCAAAGGAACTGCCTGAAGAGCTCAGAGACAGAATTGTGGCAAGGCACAGATCTGGCCAAGGTTACAAAAAAATTTCTGCTGTTCCTAAGAGCACAGTGGCCTCCATAATCCTTAAACGGAAGACGTTTGGGATGACCAGAACCCTTCCTAGAGCTGGCCGTCCGGCCAAACTGAGCTATCGGGGGAGAAGAGCCTTGGTGAGAGAGGTAAAGAAGAACCCAAAGATCACTGTGGCTGAGCTCCAGAGATGCAGTCGGGAGATGGGAGAAAGTTGTAGAAAGTCAACCATCACTGCAGCCCTCCACCAGTCGGGCTTTATGGCAGAGTGGCCCGACGGAAGCCTCTCCTCAGTGCAAGACACATGAAAGCCTGCATGGAAATTGCTAAAAAAACACCTGAAGGACTCCAAGATGCTGAGAAATAAGATTCTCTGGTCTAATGAGACCAAGATAGAACTTTTTGGCCTTAATTCTAAGCGGTATGTGTGGAGAAAACCAGGCACTGCTCATCACCTGTCCAATACAGTCCCAACAGTGAAGCATGGTGGTGGCAGCATCATGCTGTGGGGGTTTTCAGCTGCAGGGACAGGACGACTGGTTGCAATCGAGGGAAAGATGAATGCAGCCAAGTACAGGGATATCCTGGATGAAAACCTTCTCCAGAGTGCTCAGGACCTCAGACTGGGCCGAAGGTTTACCTTCCAAGAAGACAATAACCCTAAGCACACAGCTAAAATAACGAAGGAGTGGCTTCACAACAACTCCGTGACTGTTCTTGAATGGCCCAGCCAGAGCCCTGACTTAAACCCAATTGAGCATCTCTGGAGACACCTAAAAATGGCTGTCCACCAACGTTTACCATCCAACCTGTCAGAACTGGAGAGGATCTGCAAGGAGGAATGGCAGAGGATCCCCAAATCCAGGTGTGAAAAACTTGTTGCATCTTTCCCAAAAAGACTCATGGCTGTATTAGATCAAAAGGGTGCTTCTACTAAATACTGAGCAAAGGGTCTGAATACTTAGGACCATGTGATATTTCAGTTTTTCTTTTTTAATAAATCTGCAAAAATGTCAACAATTCTGTGTTTTTCTGTCAATATGGGGTGCTGTGTGTACATTAATGAGGAAAAAAAAATGAACTTAAATGATTTTAGCAAATGGCTGCAATATAACAAAGAGTGAAAAATTGAAGGGGTTCTGAATACTTTCCGTACCCACTGTGTGTGTGTGTGTATATATATATATATATATATATATATATATATATATATATATATATATATATATATATATATATATATATATATATATATATATATATATATATATACACATACACACACACACACACATATACACACACATATATATTAAATATTACAATAACATAGCTTAAAGATTACTCAAAAAATATAAAAAGCAAATATGTATATTAGAAAAAACTACAACAATAATAATAATAATAAAGTTATTGTAAACACTGCCAATCGTGTTTAATATTTAATATTATATATTTAATCTATTTTATTTTATTATTATTGTATTTTTATTCATCTCATTTACATATTTGATTCTTTTTATTTATTTTTAAAAGTAACCCTTAAGCTGTAATATGTTATTGTCAGTAGTTATTGTAAACATTGCTATTGATTTATATGTAATGTTGTATATTATAAATGTAATAAATTTTATATTTTTATTGTATTTTTTCATATTTATATATTTGCTTAAATTTGTATAAGTAATCTTTAAGCTAAAAATGTTATTGTAGTTATTGTACTTTGTCATTATAGTATATTTAATGCTTCATATTATTTATTTAATATATTATTATATTTTAATTCTTTTCCTCATTTACATATTTGCTTAATTGTTTTATTAGTAAAGTAATCTTTCATCCGTAAAGTTATTGTCAATAGTTATTGTAAACATTGCCATTGTTGTATATTTAATATTTTATATTATACAGTTCTAATTTATTTGCTTTATTTTTTATTTATTTAATTTTAATTAATTTTATTTATTTATTCTACAAGCTATATTATGCTATTGTAAACATTGCCATTCTTGTTCATTTTTAGTTAAATAGAAAATAAGAATGAAAAAAAAAAAAAAAGATATATGGACCTCTGTGTAGTTTTGGTCAATGTGGCAGCAGAGTAGGGCGTGGCCAAGGGGGGCGTGGCACTCTGACTTTCAGCTTGGAGTTTTCTTCGTACTGGCTTCTGAGGGGCATGGCCTTGGTGTAACACTGTGGAATCCTGGGAAGTGGTTTAAAAGTTTCAAGTAGACTTTAAGAGAAACTTCCCATATGGGTAAACCATCATCAAACATGCCCTAATCATCAGTACATTGAAGATGAGTATGTGAAGATGCACTATGTTCATGTCTGAGCATCTGTGAGATATGGACCCCTATTTAAAGGGGGAGGTGTTAGGTGCTTGTTTAATGGAAAGGGTTCAGTTCTTACCGATTTGGGAGGTGCCAGGTCTTCAGTGCTGAGAGCTCCTGTCACGACAGTCTCCTGCTGTAAGAGGATGAAGAGTTTGAGATCAGGAGGCCTTCAATGTTAGTTTTCCAAAGCAATTTGTAACATTAACCAAGACAACAGCACATTTATGAGGATCTTTTACCATGCTGGGCTTGATTAATTCCTTATTTTTCATTTACACTACTGTTCAAAAGAATCAGGAAGATTCTTTAGTGTCTCTTCTGCTCACCAAGGCTGCATTTATTTGATCAAACATACAGTAAAAAAACAGAAATATTGTGAAATATTATTACAATATAAAAGAACCGTTTTCTATTTGAATTTTTTTTTTTAAATGTAATTAATTCCTGTGATCAAAGCTGAATTTTCAGCATCATTACTCCAGTCTTCAGAGTCACATGATCCTTCAGAAATCTAATATGCTGATTTGCTGCTCAAGAAACATTTCTTATTATTATCAATGTTGAAAACAGTTGTGCTGTTTAATATTTTTGTAGAAACTGTGATACATTTTTCAGGATTTGTTGATGAATAGAAAGTCTAAAAAAAACAACAACATTTGTTTGAATTTTTATGGAAACCATGCTTTTGATGTTATGTGTAACAAAATGTCCTCCTCTGTGTTCAGGTTTGACTGCAGTAAAATTAATGCAAAAACTGACACTTCAAATCAACATTTAAAAAAAAAAAAAAAAAAATTATAATAAGTAAATAAAAAAAAAATCTAAACCTTGACAAAGTAGTCTTTAAGAATGTCTTAAGTATAAATCGAAATCCACAACTTAATAAAAATTTTAAATGCAAAAAAAAGTTATTTTCAATGGTGAAAAATAGCTCATAAAATTGTATAAGTATTGCATAGTATCATACAATCCCCTCAAAATTCTAAATAATAATCAAAAAATGAAAAAGAAAAAAAGAAGCCATTTCGTAAAGGAGCCAAATGTAACCAATCAGACTGGGCCATCTGACCAATCAGAGCAGAGTAGGCTTTCGGAAAGGAGGCGTTTAGTGAGACCGAATCCTTTATTGAAACATTTCAGACACTGTGAGAAAAGAGCTGATGCTGCAATGGATATTATGAGAAAATTAAAGTTCATTTGACCTTAGATGCATGTAAACCTGTTGTAGGAGCCTCCAGAACAAAATTAGGAACCTTTAAAATAGCATAATAGGGGCATAATAGTCTGCATTTTCCCTTAGTCCTCTCTTTCCAAAAGCTGCAATTTCTGAGTCTCTCACACAGAGGATGTGGGCAAAGAAAAAGTAGAGGCATTGAAGTGAAGGCCGCATTAAATTCTTTGCTCGCTCTTTAAAGTGAATTACACAGCTCTCTCTCTATACGCTGGCTCAGATACGACACAGTGTACGTTTATGGATCACTGAGGGCGTAACATCAATCTTGACATTCTCAGTAAAGCCTCTCTGGCTTACAACATCCCACTTACGCCGCTGTATTTCACAGAAATATGACTACTGTTCATTTAATCATGCGAGACTGGAACGTCCATATTTCCACGCTATCATACTCTGACAGTGTTGTGTAAACATTCAATCATTTTGTAAAAAAATGCAATACGTTGGCTAAAAAGCCCCTGCCGCCCAGGACTGTGGTCGTTGTGGCCCAGGGAATCCGTTCTTTATGGCACAATGAAAAGTAATAGCAGAAACAGGCCGATTGAGAGGCTGTAAATTTGTCTGAAAAGTCATAAACGATTTGATTTGCAGCGGCACACAACGAGTTATTACACCCATCCAGCCGAACCCTCGGGACAAAACACAAGAGTTACGACCGCCATACAGCCGCGCGAAGAGAACGGTGCCCATCGCCGCCTATAAAACTGAGAAAGACCATTACATGGGCAAAGGAGTGTTAAATAAAAACAAGTGTTCCTACAAATAGTACACAGCCTTGGAAAAATGTGACCGAGCCGAACACCTGCCTAGCATAACCTGTGTGAGAGGAAAATAGGTTAGTTGGAGAGGGTCAAGATATACTGAACCGGTCAGTTAAAGCTGTTAAGTACATAGATACTGTTATCTGCATTAACAACAGCGCCACCTGTTGTTTGTATAAAGCAATGAGCTGTGAATTCATTTCACATGATAATATAACAAAACATAAAGGAATAAGCACAGATAATTAATTCTATTTATCAATCCAATGCAGAGAGGATAGCAAAGTTCAAGGGAAAAAAAAAAAGAGAGAACAAAAGAAACCAGCTTTATTTGGCACTGACCTTGAGGTTCTTTTATAAATAATTAATAGATTTTTAAAAATAAAAAATATTTAAATAAATAAATAACTTTTAGGAGACACGATTTATAATAGATTCTGATGCAATACTCCAAAAAGCATAAAAATGCAGAAGCACACATAAAAATTAAGGTAAAACAACTTCAAAAAACATTTTTAGACTTTAATTTATATTACGTTTTATTTAATATATTTGTTTAATACTACTTTATTATTATCTCCCAATCTTAATTTTAATAACTACAAAAACATCTAGAAAACTGAAGTTAAAATATTAAAAAAAGAACTTCCATTATTATTTTTTTTGTTTAATATCTTTTATTTAATAAATTATATTTAACAATTTTTTTTTTTTTTTTACTTTTTTGTCAAACATAACCATAACCCTAAATAACAAGCTTGCATGACTTTGTGCGCAGCTCGTTACAATACTGAGTTCTGATTGGCCAATCCGTAATTTAAAGTTAGTTAATTACCATATGTAGAGAATTTTTCATTTGCATTACAAGTTTTACATAACACACAACAATGTTAAACTAATGCGGATGATGGTGGTTTTTACGTTTTTATGAACTTACAGGTTATAAAGTTTATTGTAGCTATGTGGGCACTCATTTTCTTCTGTCATTTGGCCAAAATATCATGACGATCTCAAGACGAAGAGCTTCACACAAGAGCTATGAGTCGACGATAAATGCTAGACTTCACTAAAAAATAATGTGTTGGCTCCACAAAAAAATTAACGCAACAGTTTGCACCAATTTCATTTTTAAATTGTGACAACTTTGAGTGAATTTACGTTCAACCAACAAGCTACACTGAGTTAGAGGAACTTAATTTAGAGTTGTAGCCCTGGAATCTTATCCATTTCAGTTCAAATCAACAGCTATCATAGCACATGCTAACATAACTTATTTTACATGTATATTTAATGAACAAGTAAGATATTTCTTGTCACTGGCATTATCGCAGTCATTGCTTATAGAGTCAATGTAGTGTTTACCTTCATGTATCTACTCTTCAGCACAATGATAACCACATAAACTTCAACATTACAGAAACTCTCTTAAATGTCAAACATAACAGCATTAAACACTAACAGGTGTTTCCCTTAACTAAAAACAAATAAATTAACACTTCATTTCAACATTTATTCTCATTATCCAGTCTTATGTAAAGCATGCCGAGACCTAGAAACTGCCTAATTTCCAAAGTTATCAAGACAATTTCATTAAGTTACTACAACCTAATAAAAAAAAAGCCAATTAAAAATTTGAGTTTAAATTACAGACAATGTTAAGTTGATGTAATGATCAACATTATTATGTCAACAGAACTAAACAAAATAATGCTTTCAACTTAAAAGGTTTAATAAAACAATAAATTAGAATTTTTAACTTGCAACCATGCATTTTATTTAAGTTGTGGTAACAGGTCCCCTGAAGTACTTTTTAGAGTGCAAGACAGTGTTCTCCGTTCCTCAAATACATAAAATATTAGCCTTATAGCATATATACAGTGGGTACAGAAAGTATTCAGACCCCCTTAAATTTTTCACTCTTTGTTATATTGCAGCCATTTGCTAAAATCATTTAAGTTCATTTTTTTCCTCATTAATGTACACATAGCACCCCATATTGACAGAAAAACACAGAATTGTTGACATTTTTGCAGATTTATTAAAAAAGAAAAACAAATATCACATGGTCCTAAGTATTCAGACCCTTTGCTGTGACACTCATATATTTAACTCAGGTGCTGTCCATTTCTTCTGATCATCCTTGAGATGGTTCTATATCTTCATTTGAGTCCAGCTGTGTTTGATGATACTGATTGGACTTGATTAGGAAAGCCACACACCTGTCTATATAAGACCTTACAGCTCACAGTGCATGTCAGAGCAAATGAGAACCATGAGGTCAAAGGAACTGCCTGAAGAGCTCAGAGACAGAATTGTGGCAAGGCACAGATCTGGCCAAGGTTACAAAAAAATTTCTGCTGCACTTAAGGTTCCTAAAAGCACAGTGGCCTCCATAATCCTTAAATGGAAGACGTTTGGGATGACCAGAACCCTTCCTAGAGCTGGCCGTCCGGCCAAACTGAGCTATCGGGGGGGAAAAGCCTTGGTGAGAGAGGTAAAGAAGAACCCAAAGATCACAGTGGCTGAGCTCCAGAGATGCTGTCGGGAGATGGGAGAAAGTTGTAGAAAGTCAACCATCACTGCAGCCCTCCACCAGTCGGGCTTTATGGCAGAGTGGCCCGACGGAAGCCTCTCCTCAGTGCAAGACACATGAAAGCCTGCATGGAGTTTGCTAAAAAACACCTGAAGGACTCCAAGATGCTGAGAAATAAGATTCTCTGGTCTGATGAGACCAAGATAGAACTTTTTGGCCTTATTTCTAAGCAGTATGTGTGGAGAAAACCAGGCACTGCTCATCACCTGTCCAATACAGTCCTAACAGTGAAGCATGGTGGTGGCAGCATCATGCTGTGGGGGTTTTCAGCTGCAGGGACAGGACGACTGGTTGCAATCGAGGGAAAGATGAATGCGGCCAAGTACAGGGATATCCTGGACAAAAACCTTCTCCAGAGTGCTCAGGACCTCAGACTGGGCCGAAGGTTTACCTTCCAACAAGACAATAACCCTAAGCACACAGCTAAAATAACGAAGGAGTGGCTTCACAACAACTCCGTGACTGTTCTTGAATGGCCCAGCCAGAGCCCTGACCCAATTGAGCATCTCTGGAGAGAGAGGGTCTGAATACTTAGGACCATGTGATATTTCAGTTTTTCTTTTTTAATAAATCTGCAAAAATGTCAACAATTCTGTGTTTTTCTGTCAATATGGGGTGCTGTGTGTACATTAATGAGAAAAAAAATGAACTTAAATGATTTTAGCAAATGGCTGCAATATAACAAATAGTGAAAAATTTAAGGGGGTCTGAATACTTTCCGTCTGAATACCCACAGTAGACTGTGACATATTATACCCAAAAATTATTCATACAGTGGACTACCTGTAAAATTAATAACAATTTGGAACCAAAATTATTCAGACACTTTGACCTGACCATGTTTTGCTTAAGTGTTATCTGACATAATTAAGATTATTTTTTTCTGACACAGTTTAACTCTCAGATCTTTTCATATTTTATTACCATTTTTTTAAAACTATAGTGAATATATATATATATATATATATATATATATATATATATATATATATATATATATAGTGTTTCTAGAGTAAAGAAAACACTGTACTTATTCAAAGAATCAGTTCTTTATTTACTTTGCATTGCAAACAAGCAGAGACGTTCATGGTAGAGGCGTGTTTCCAATACGTTTCATTGGTTAAATATTTGCAAAACCCACAGACAGACGTAAAGGGTGACCAATAGTAATGATTTATGAAAAAAAAAAAAAAAAGAAAATACGTAGATATGAGGTTTATTCCTGATATTTACAATTTTGTTAATTTAGGTAGTAATTGTCTTAAGAGTGTTTTACTATTAGAGTTAAATAATAATAATAATAATAATAATTAACTCTTTGATGAGTTATCTCGTCTTTTATGAGAAAATGCTTCCCCGCCAAAGATGAGACTTTACGGCTTTGTGTTTTCACCGTTATAAGGTAGGGGGCGCTGTTACACATCTTCTGAAAGAGTACTGAATCTCCTGATCAAAACACAGGTGAAGAACATACAGAAACAAGAGATAGCACATAAATAAATCCAGCCCTGATCCCCCTGCATCCCTCCTCAATTCAAGCCCTGCATATAAACTTAATATGTCGACAAATTATTATAAAGCGTTTTCTGTAACAGGGACTGAAACAAACCGTGACTGTTTCCATAATATCACATCATAATACTGAATACTGCTTAAATATACTCTCATTAGTCAGCACTCAGGAGAGATGATGATGATAATAACACAAGATGGTGTGATTCAAGGTCAAACATGTATCTCTTGGTTCCTGCTCAGATATATCATAGAGTTTAATTAAGACTGAGCGCTTTCCCCTGAAGGAAACAGAGATCTGAGACATAAACGAGTGGAAAGTAAGTGATGGAGGATGTTTTCTGAGACTGTGTTTCCATGATATGTGCCCTGAGCTCTGGATAAAGCTCAAGTCATTAATGAATAGCTCAGGGCTGCTGTGTTGTCTTTAGTTAACAAGGGACATAAAAAGCTGCAAAGGAGAAAAAAAAAGAAAGAAAGAAAAAAAAATCAAATGCAATATGAAACTGATCCCAGATACAATTAATCAGAAGCTGTCAGGTCTAGAACCAAAATGAGATCCTGTGTCAATTTGACAGCAGGTTAGATCATACAGGTAGATGCGGGCAAAATCTTTGTCAGAATTTGGCACTTATAGAAGGGAAAACATAGCGAAGGACAGAGATGGTAGATTTACGGCAACTGTGACAAAGTACGATATCACAGAAATAGCGTTCAACAAGCGAAGACACGATTCATAATTGATTCCAATGGAGTTGTGTTAAACTAATGACACAATACTCCTTAAAGTATAAAAATACAAAAACATACAGAAAATTGAAGGTCCGTTATTATTTATTTTTTTTTTTATTCATTTAATACTACTTTATTGAAAATAAATAAAATATGATATTTCCTACTTTACTGAAAATAAAAATAAAGTATTTCCTATTTATTATTCTCTCACAATCTTGGATGTATAAAAGCATACATTAACTTGAAGAAACACGTCATTGTTCTTTAGATTTATGTTTATTTAATATTTTTTATTGAATACTATTATTCATGAAGCTTCAAAGCTTCACAAATCTTTTGTTTCGAATCAGTGGTTCGGAGCACTGCCAAAGTCATGTGAACCATTGACATTCTGAAATACTTATGATGTAACGAAGCCTCGTTTACTGAAATCACGTGACTTTGGCAGTTTGAGATCGTTTGAATCACGCTCCGAACCACTGATTCGAAACAAAAGACTCGTAAAGCTTTGAAGCTTCATGAAGCAGTGTTTAGTTCAGTGACGAGTGCTAGATATTGTTGAGTAAGGTCCTTATTTTGTTTTTTTGGCACACAAAAAGTATTCTCGTCGCTCATAATTCTCATAACATTAAGGTTGAACCACTGTAGTCACATGAACTGTTTTAAATATGTCTTTAGTAGCTTTCTGGGCATTTGAAAGTCTAAGATAACTTGCTCTCAATGCAGGCCTCACATCGGATTTGATCAAAAATATCTTAATTTGTGTTCTGAAGTCTTACAGGTGTGAAAAAACATGAGGGTGAACTAACCCAAAAATTTAACCCTGTTTTTTTTGTGCTCGTGATAAGGGTTTCCACAACAAAATCTGTCCAATTGCTATTCAAAACTAGTTCCGGGGGGTAAAATCCTAGTTTCCTTGTTAAAATGCACATTCAAGGTGCTAAATATCATTTTGTTGGGGTCGCTTCAACCTGCGGACATGAAAAACATTACACTCAGACACACCGCATTTCTTGGCACACTCGTTTTACATGTATTTGGCGCCAACTATTGTTGTGGGTGTATTACTGACATGTAAAAGTCTAGACCCTGAATATAAGCTGAATACAGTAATTTAGGGATGTACCAAACCATTTAGATTACGTTTGCCATCATAAAGTGAAATTTTTAAAACACTAATAATTTACTATGATCCCAAAATAAGTCATGCGACTATGATGCCTTTAAAATGCAAAAAAGGCGACTTCTAGCTTCTGGAAACGTGCATGTCAGATCGTGCCTGATTAAGACACTGTGCTTCTCTGTCCAATAATGACCTCAGAAAACCACAACTATGACAAATGAATTTCACGCAGTGATCACATTCCCTCTCACTGCTTTACAGAAGCCAAAAGTTAAAAGCATGAAGGGGTAAAAAGGCCATAAAGATGAAGGAACCCTTGCGGTACGAGACGGATAAAGGTCTTTGGAGGCTTCAGCGGAGTTATGAGTATTTGATCAAGCAGAATCCCTTCATATAGAGTCTACGCTCATATCTTCATATCTCATACGAGTATTAGCTTTCATAGACAGGGCTTGAGCACAGATATTTGCAGGTGCCTGTGCTGTCAAAACAGTGTGTGTGTAATGCAAGCTGAGGTAAGAACGGCCCGCAGCGGTGAGTGTACAAGGTTGTGTAACGCTGATGAGAGCGTGTGTGTTTTCATTGGGCTCCTGTGGCTTTATACTCTTATTAAACTGTGGGAAACTGCTGTCTCTTCCCAGCCTGCAGCCACAGAAACATGAGAACACACACATCAGGTTACTGCAGCAAGTGTGTGCGCACAGAAGCGACATGAGACACAGGCGAAGAGGTGCAGGTGTGTCCACACACACTGGAAAGAGGAAGTTCAGACTCTTCAAAGAGGACACGGAATTAATAACTGAGAAAGAAACGATGACAGACAGCAGGAAGACTGTGTGTGCCGAATTTCACTATATCATTTCAATGAGCCTATTTATTTGATTAAATAGGCAGATTTGAGTTCATAGAATGCACAAATATTTAGAAAAATGGGTTGCATATATTCCTTTAGCAAAATATTTTTTAGGATATTAATATTTTAACAAATATGGCTGAGACCATGCATATAGTTTTTATATTTTTTTTTGGAATAAATCACCTAGAAAAAAACATGGATTGAGCCAAATATCATAATATAAATTAAAATACCATTATACCATTATGAATAATAGTAATTCATAATTTTTATGAAATAATATAATAACGTCAACGACGACCATTACATGTTACAGTATTTACTAATCTTTGTTAATGTTAGTTAATACAAAATATAACTGTTCATTGTTAGATCATGTTATTAAATGATATTAACAGATACAACTTTTTGATTTTAATTAATAATCTATTAGTAAATGTTGAAATTAACATTAATGTTAACAAATGGAAACTTATTTTAAAGTGTCACCAAAATGGTAAATTAAAATGAATTAAAATGTCCTCATTCTTACTATACACAATTCATTTACTATTGTAAAAATGAATTTTACTCTAAAAAATAAAATTAATTAAATATTCAGATATTCGGTCAGAAATATGTCACATCAGAAGTTAAATGTTGGTTCAAATGCCAGTTCAGTGATTCTCATATCTGAGGATAATAAATTGTGTGTTTTTAATGGTTTCTGTACTTGAGAGCAGGATCAATGTGAACATCTACTCACCTCCTCACTAAACTTGCTGAAATCTGCAAAGTTTGGCTGCTGAACAGCCTTCTGGGAACTCTTCTCTGAGCCAGGGATGAAGCTGAAGATCTGAGACATTGAATAAGGACACAAGTTATTAAGCAACACAGAACAGTAAAGTAAAGAAGATAATCAAATCTTATTAAGCAAACTAAAATTTATCCATTCAATGAAACAGATTTGAGCCATGGTTAAAATCACTGTAAAACAGCTGATATAAAACCGCACATCAATTGAACTGTATACAAAAGTTGATCATTTTTGACCATTAAGAATCCAATCAAGCTGGTTTTTGGAACATGGTGGTCAAACAGCTAATGACAAGCTAGAAAACAGCAACCACGTTTTAAAGGGGCCATATGTAGAATTCAGAAACCCTTGTTATTAGCGACACCGGTGGCTGTTAAGTGAACTGCAGCCAGAAACGTATTGCTCGTGCTCACACTCATGCACACGTAACATACAAGAGACTGAACGTGATTCAAGGCCCTGATATACTCACGGTGATTTTTTTTTTTCGTTCTTAGCTTGGTAGTAAAACAATATTAAAAACTATTCTGGCTTTTCCCAGCTTTATAATGGGAGTGAACAGTAACCAATATTCTGAAGCCCAAAAAAGCACATCCATCCATCATAAAAGTAATCCATACGGCTCCAAGGGGTTAATAAAGGATATTTTTTTCTTACAAAAACACATCACTTCGCTTTAGAAGGCCTTTATTAACCCCCTTGAGCTGTTTTGATCACTTTTATGATGGATGGATGCACTTTTTTGGGCTTCAAAATATCAGTTACTATTCACTCCAATTTTAAGCTTTGAAAAGCCAGAATATAAGCTGTTCACACATTGGCAATAAAAAAGTGATTGCATACATAAATTCTTACATATAGCCCCTTTAAAAAGCACAGATCACATTTTAAACTGGATTTGCCATCAGCAAATACGTTAAATGAGGATTTGCTGAGGAGTTCACCTGTGTCGCTGGTGGTCGTGGAGGGAGAGCTGGAGGAGGAGGCAACCAGCCACTTTTAGCACCTGAGAGAGGAAGAAGATATTCAGAAAGTTATAAGAAAATCTGCTGCTACTATATTGATGTTCTTTTTCAAGACAAATATTCTGCATAACAAGATTTAAATAAAACAATTCAACACTATAAATGACTTCAAACTCTGCTGTAGAACACATTTTGGTGTCAGTTAAGTTTTTTTTTTTTTAAAGAAATTAAAAGATCTATTCAGCAAGGATGCATTAAATTGGTAGTACAGACATTTATAATGTTTTAAAAAGATCTTAAATAAATGCTGTTCCTTTCTATTCATAAAAGAATCCTGAAGAAAATGTAATCACGGTTTTCACAAACATATTAGGCAGCACAACTGTTTTCAACATTAATAATAATCAGAAATGTTTCTTAAGCTTAAAATCAGCATATTAGAATGATTTCTGAAGGATCATGTGACACTGAAGACTGAAGTAATGCTGCTGAAAATTCAGCTTTGATCACAGGAATAAATTACATTTTAGCATTTTGAGCAAATAAATGTAACCTTGAAGAGTATAAAAGTCTTAATCTTATCGACACTAAAAAATGCACTACAAATCAAAACTAGGTCATTTTTGTAATAATTTGCATGCCATGTAAACTCACTGAGCATTTAAAGAATGATGACACTATGTTTATAGCGTTAGTGCAACAATGCTTTATGAATATTTTATTCTTTGAAACATTTAATTGGTTCAGAGTCAGAATGGGATTCAGAATGTGTGTTAATGTGTCTCAAATCTTCACCACATTTGAGTCATTCAGATCTTGCAACAAACCTCTCAACCTTTAGTAATATTGTCCTTAAAATGATTAAGACTGACTAAGGGTTTTCATAACTACTGTGGGTTTTCACAACTGGGGCCAGAACTTTATTTAACAACTACAACAACACACAAAGACTTGATTTTCAACCAGATACTTTTCTTTCTTTTCAAACATTGGTATGGTAGCGTATTATTCTTACTGTGTAAACCTGCAGCTTCATACATTTAAAGAATAAACTTTCAATATTTTCTCAGTGAATACGGTTACTACATTTGCAAAAACAGCAGTGAAAGTATCCAAAAAGCTAATGGTGCTTCAACGTCAAATGTGCCAAAACAACCCTAGAACTCGCCAATACCGCGTCGACATACAAGTCAAATATTTACTTTTATTACATTCATTTTGTTTTATCTCAATGTCTGTACTTTATATTCTCAGTACATGAAAGTCTGTATGTGTATACAGTTAAAAACTCAAAGAATGTTGGGAAGGGTGTGAACCTTGACTGCTCTGTTGGAAGAGCTTGTTGAGGTCAAGAGAGGAGGCGCGGGAGTGAGTCTTCTGGGGTCGAGGAGGAGGAGTGGGTGGTTCTTCCACCTTCTTCATGGCATCATCTATGGAGGTGCTGGAATATGACCTGGGGGTAACACACACACACATTTACACATTGCATACACATCTATTGTTTTTATACTAAGTTCGTTATAAATACCATAACCTAATCCTATATATATATATATATATATATATATATATATATATATATATATATATATATATATATATGTGTGAACATTATGAATGTATTTACTGTCAATTTTTATCAATTTAATGCATCCTCGCTGAAAATAAGTGTTAATTAAAAGAAAATGTTACCCCTAAACGTTTGAACAGTAGTGTAACGGTAGTGAGAGTCTAAAAAGTTTTTACCTTGGTCGTGTTCTTGACTTCATATTTGCATCAAGCTCTTGTGGAGAATCTGTAAAACAGTTGTATGTTAATTACACAGTGACACAGAAAAAGTATTATTTCTGTAATAAAACTAACCAAACCCTACAGTAAAACTTTATTTATTTCATTTAAAAACCAAACAAAAGCATCAGACTTCATTCTGTTCAGAAACAACATCTAGAAGAACACCAAAATAACAAGAATTCTTTTTATTTACCTGTCATCTACAAGAAAACCTGAAGTTGTAAGACGTTCCTGAGCTGAACCGCTCTCTCTAGCCAGATTTCACATCTCAACAGAAACACTGAATCGTAACACTAAAACATCAAACACACTTGATAGCATCGATACTATCCAAACAACCCCATCTGAACACTTACAGCTGCCGTTAACACCTCAAACAGGCCTGTTTCCTATCCCATCATGCACTGCGGCATTGACGAAGTCTCAATATTAACTTTGATTCTCTCTTCTACCAACACTAGGGAAAAAAGCATTTCATAAGAATCA
Organism: Elopichthys bambusa; assembly: GCA_037101425.1. Lineage (NCBI taxonomy): Eukaryota > Metazoa > Chordata > Actinopteri > Cypriniformes > Xenocyprididae > Elopichthys > Elopichthys bambusa. The sequence continues at coordinate 3,817,330 of CM074451.1, forward strand.
TCTTGGAAGCAAAGTGCACATCAACATTGCATTCAAAGTGAAGTAATAAAGCAGGGAGAGAGCGGGATTATTTGTGAACGTCCAGGGATTTGGGCACTTCAATAAATATAAGCTGTTATTGGATCAGAGCAGACTGCATGAAATATCAGAACAAAAGGTCAGCGCTGTGGATATAACAGGATTTGTGTCCACGCCCTGAGGCGCTGAGGGGTCACACCCATCAGGAGAGAAAATAACAAACAAGCCTCCGCTACACTCACTAAATGTGACTTCAACTTGATCATAAGAGATGATTTGACAACAGGTAGTAGTGACTGGTCTGGTTTTAATCATGATTCATCTTATCATAAGGAATAATTCACACAGAAAAGAAAATTATATCAGTATTATTTACTCATGTTGCTGCAAACCCAAATGACTTTTTCATTTGTGGAACACAAAAGTAGATATTTTGCAGATTGTTCATGCTGCACTTTTCCATACAAAGAATATTAATAGGGACTATTGAGCTAAAAAACGTTAGGGTTTGTTTAAATAATTAAATGTTTAATAATATAATATAATAATTATTATTTATATTTTTATATTTAATTATAATAATATATTTCTTAAAATGTAAACACATTTTAAACACATTATTAGGGTTTAAATTTAATAATAATAATAATAATACATTTTTTTACATTTTACATACATTCATTAATAATACAATAATATAACAAAATGTTACTCTTGTGGTCATCAGATCTTTTTTATGCTGCTTTTTTCCATACAATGAAAATGAAAAGAAACAGATTCTCTTGAGCTCAAAAAAAGCACTAAAAATATATCATAAAAGTTGTCCATATAAGTCAAGTGCTTTATTACAGATCTTCTGAAGACATATGACAGATCTCACTGAGAAAGAGTAGTTCTCAAATTGTCATTTGCACTGATTCAAAATGTTGTGTTGGTTACATGAGACACAAAAACCAATGCTTATGATGTCAAACCTGGTGCAAATTTGCAGCAAATAACAAACTTTGGTCTGTTTTGACATAAAACTATCTAATGGCATCAGAAGACTTGGAATATATAATCACATGCATAGTATGGACTACTCTTATGATACATTTATAGTGCTTAAAGAGCACCTGGAAATTTCTGCTCCAAATGTATGCTCCACAAATAAAAAGTCATACAGGTTGAGCAAAATGAGGATGAGTAAATGATGACAGAATTGTCTTTTTTTTCCCCTGAGCTTTTTCTTTTAATATACTCAGACAGTAAAGCTCAGGTAAATTAGAGGCTTGAGTTGATCTGGTGTGGGTCAGGGGCGTGTGCGCGACCCGCTGCGCCTGAGGACAGTGAGTCACCTGGTTTTAAAGTGCTGACACGCTGTATTGGCTTTTCATGCGGCTCTGGAATTCTCTTTGGGCTGAATTCTGCTGACACAGCAATAAAAAAAGCACAATAAGAGCAATGAAATAGGTCTACATGAGAATACTAATGAGTTTACATGGCATTTATGTAATTTATTACTTAAGTGTCGAAGAGTGGTCCCAAAAATATTTGCACACTGAAGACACTGAAGAAATGTCATTGCGTTAGACAATAAAATATCAAAGCAGGTGGCTTTTACTTTAAAGAAACACACTTTAAAAAATTCATTTCATTTGTTTAAGTTTGACACTTGACTTTTTTTGTTCAAAATTATGGTTTTAGTGGGAAACTGCATAAATACATCACTCGCTCATGCGTGTCTCGTCCAGCTACTTTGGCGTGTGTATAGTATTGTGGAAGTGGCATTAGTATCACGAGTAAGAAAGGTTGACATGGAGCAGCTAAATCTCCAACCGCCGGGGAATCGAAACTCCATCTTAACTGGTTATATCTCTTAAGCCTAGTAGTGAATGTTTTATGAGCAGTAGGACACCCATATTCATCCGCACAATTACGCAGTGACTAAGTGTACAAATAATTTTTAGGCCACTGTTTAAAGGATTAGTTCACTTCAGAATTAAAATGTCCTGCTAATTTTCTCACCCTCATGACACCAAAGATGTTTAAGTCTTTCTTTCTTCAGTTTAAAAGAATTTAAGGTTTTTGAGGAAAACATTCCAGGATTTTTCTCCATATAGTGGACTTCACTGGGGTTCAACGGATTGAAGGTCCAAATGTCAGTTTCAGTGCAGCTTCAAAGAGTTCTACACGATCCCAGACGAGGAATAAGAGTCTTATGTAGAGAAACAATCAGTCATTTAAAAAAAAAAAAAAAAAAAGTATATGCTTTTTAACCACAAATGCTCGTCTTGCACTGCTCTGTGATGTGCCACGCATTACGTAATCACGTTGGAAAGGTCACGCGTGACGTAGGGGGAAGTACCGAACAAGTGTTTACAAAGTGAACGTGCAAAGACTAAAGAAAGATCTTTACCAAAAAAGGTAAAACAACGATCTGACAATTTTGAAGTTTGAGGAAAAAATGTGATGGAGTGACCTTTCCAACGTGATTATGTAATGCGTGGCACATCGCAAAGCATTTGTGATTTTTTTAGAAAATGACAAATCGTTTCGCTAGATAAGACCCTTATTCCTCGTCTGGGATCATGTAGAGCTCTTTAAAGCTGCACTGAAACTGCAATTTGGATCTTCAACCCGTTGAACCCCAGTGAAGTCCACTATATGGAGAAAAATCCTGGAATGTTTTCCTCAAAAACCTTCATTTATTTTCGACTGAAGAAAGACAAACATCTTGGATGACATGAGGGTGAGTAAATTATCAGAAAATTTCCATTCTGAAGTGAACTAATCCTTTAAGTGTTCAAATAGTTTTTGAGCCACTGTTTAAAACACTGTTTTAAGAACTGTTTTTTTCCTTTAATCCTGTTCATGCTTATTGACATCTGTCTCTAAGTTCATTACCCGGTTTCCTGCTTTCATCTCTCACGTCCTGTTTAGCAGTCACACCTGGTCTAGAGGTCATCTGAAGGCCAACAGAACCCATTTCCTGTTTGGGAAAATGAAAAGCAAGCAGAAAATGACTGATATGAGCACAGGTTTACTCATTTATAGGGATGGACAAGTTGAATTTTTGAGATCTCATATAAGACTCATTAGCTCCCTCTGCCTTCAGCCAAACAGACATGCTCAGAGAGAGAGAGAGAGAGAGAGAGATAACGTCTTTCATCTTTTCATTATTATTATTATTTTTAAATTAATGCTTGTTGTTTTGTATTATTCTTATATACTATTATTGTTATATATGGAAGCTATAAATACATTAGTAAATGTGCAAACTTTATTTTTACAACCATTTCAGGGACTGTTTTTTTTTTTTTGTCCTACCACTAATAGCAACAGTAAAACATTCTCATCACAATAAACCAGTGATGATATTAACTAAAAATTAAAATTATTAAACATTGCTTTCATTCACTGAAATACAGCAGAAATAAAATATAAATATTAGATGAAAAACTTAAATTGTCAACTAACTGTTTTAAAGTATTTTGAAGTTAAAGTACTAAAATTATTAAAAGTAAATATCTAATTTATTATATAGTCTTATTTATTCAACCATCACTGGCACCTCTTTTGTGACTGGTCTTTTTATTTGTTTTGATGCGTTGGCGATATTGTGTGCAGATCATCATGCCGATTTTCACAGTGAAAATCAAAAGAGAGACAGAAGGAGACAGACAGAAAAAAAGGACAGAACGAAATGTGCAGAACATTGTGATCTTGGCATAAATGTTAAATCAAGTTCTTCCTACCAGTTGATTGGCTCCAGGCATCATATTGTCATCAAAGACAATGAGAGGTTGAGTCGCCTGGAAACGAATCACATTTAGAGCTCAGTTCAAACTTGTCAATCTGAACTTTCTCACATCTCATGGTTGCATCACATAATACTGGATGAGAAACAATAAACAGTTTAAACTAAACACCATCAAATACTGTAGGCATACAGTATACAGATCGCATACCTCAGATGGTGGCGCTGTAACCACACCTGGCTCCACAAAGCCTGGTCTCAGCGTGGCAGGGAGAGTTTCAGGAAGGAGGTAACCGTTTTTCCGGGCCACGATCAGATGGAAGGCAGTACAGAACTCGGGGAAAGTGAGAGCGCCGTCCTTGTCAACATCACTCAGCTCCCTGAAGGACATCGAACAAAAATGATTGTTTCAACATATGCAAAGAAACAGTTCATTGCATGTTTTAGTAGATTTTATCATCACCATATATGCGACAGCTCTGGAATCGGAAGCTTCGACTTGGTGAAGAAGTTTTTTGCAACAGTTCCTGAAAGAAAAACCAATGCAAGCTTCAAACTGTCCAAATAAGGTCATAATTGTAACAGTATGACATGATATACGCCTGTGTTTGTGGAGCAGAGCAGGTCTCATCTCTCTCTTACCCACGATGAGAGCGCTGAGGTCTGGCTGGAGACTCCTGAACTGGTTGGTGTAATATTCACGCTGCTCCTCTGTGATCCTCCAGGGGTCGTCTGAGTAATCGACTTCCACTCTCTCCACCAGACGCTCCACAGACGCAACCTTATTGAGAGAAAAGCAACTGCCTAAAGATGCCTGAAAAGCCTTTCATTTCTGTTCAAAATGTTATAGAGGCATCAGGCTGGTGTTCATCAATTAATAACAGAGAAAGATCTTCAGAATGTATTTTTTTTTATTTTATTATATATATATATATATATATATATATATATAAACGAATAAAAAAACTACTTTTTAAAAGTCATTTGCAATTACATGCCATCAATGGTACTATTAATAATTATTTCTGAAAGATGAAAGGCTTTTCAAAGTTTCATTTTTCAACATTAAATACTTCTCAGCATAATTACTATTACTAATTTAATACACAGCTATAAGTAATATATCCATAGTTTGATACATCACCTTGAAATTAAGAAGTATACTATATTTTTGACTATTTTTCACTAGTCAAATATAATTATATATATATATATATATATATATATATATATTTATATATATATATATATATATATATATATATATATATATTTATATATATATATATATATATATATATATATATATATATATATATATATATATATATATATATAGAATGATGATAAGATACATAGAACGATAGACAGCTAGAACGATCGATAGAACTATAGATAGAAGGACAGAACGATAAAAGGATAGATAGAATGATAGATAGATAGATAGATAGAACGACTGATAGAACAATAGAGAGAACGATAGAATGACAGAACGATAGATAGATATAGATAGAATGACAGAATGTATGAATGATAGAACAAATGATAGATAGAATGATAGAATGAATGATATAGAATGAACGATAGAGCAATAGAATGATAGAACGAACGATATATAGAACAAACGATAGCTAAAACAAACGATAGATAGATAGGAAGAACGAGAGATAGATGATAGATAGATAGAACAAACGATAGAGCGAACTATAGAACGATAGATAGAATGAGATCGATAGAATGATAGATAGAGCAATATATAGGATAGAAGATAGAACGAATGATAGAATGATAGATAGAGCGATCGATAGAAAGAAGGATAGAACAATAGAAGATAGAATAAACAATAGATCAAATTAACGATAGAGCGATAGACAGACAGACAAGATAGAAAAAGATTGATAGAGCGACAGATAGAGCGATAGATAGAGCGACAGATAGAGCAATAGATAGAGCAATAGATAGAGCAATAGATAGAGCGATAAAGAATGAGTGATAGAACAATAGAAGATAGAACGAACAATAGATAAAATGAACAATAGAGCGATAGACAGACAGACAGAACGATAGATAGAACGATAGACATAACAGATAGAGCGATAGACAGAACGATAGAGCAATAGATGGATAGAATGAAAGATAGAACAATAGAAGATAGAACGAACAATAGATCAAATGAACGATAGAGCGATAGACAGACAGACAAAACGATAGATAGAAAGACAGAGCGACAGACAGAACGATAGAGCAATAGATGGATAGAATGAATGATAGAACTAGAAGATAGAACGAACAATATATAAAATAAATAACAGACAGACAGACAGATAGACAGATAGACAGACAGACAGACAGATAGATAGACAGATAGATAGATAGATAGACAGATAAATAGATAGACAGATAAATAGATAGACAGATAAATAGATAGACAGATAGATAATTCCTGATTTACTGCTCTAAAGTGTTTCCTCATATAACACTGACACCCAGAGTTCTCTTTGATCTTCCAATCAGATGCAAGAATGAGGAGTTGGAAGGAAATGCTCACACGTGCGATGACAGGCTGCTCCGCCTGCTGTTTGAGAGAATAATGACTGGGAGAGGAGTTTTCCTGAGGAACACTGGGACGAGCCGGCACTTTACCGTCATACGCTGTGAACGACAACGAGAAGATGAAAGAGTGAATGTTTCAAGGTCAAGACAGATGAAATTACTTTACAGTTGATAGTTTTTCTATTACTGTGATCAATGTTTTTGGCATCTAAACACCTGACAGCACTGTAAATGATGAACTTATGTGGATGACAGAGAGAAATGACATTAAACCCTATCAGCAGATGTGAGTGAGATAAAAGACGCCCGTTTCAGACTTGACTAAAACTGAACAAGAGTGAAAGTTTTAAAGAAGACTTAATGGAATAATAAATGGAAAAATATGAAAGAAAAAATGATTAAATACTGAACGAGCATGAATTATTCAGTACAAGGTCATTGACTGCCATGATCTTTGATATGACAGCAATCTGAAAGAATATAAGAGGCCTGACTGCGTTTTGATCTTGTGAATGTTCTTTACATCTGAAGCCCTTCCAGAACATCATTTCTTTTATGTGTAGATTTTAAATGAAGTATTAATGGTCCCTGCTGAGTAATGAAGAAAGCTGGGCCACATTCAATAACGCTGACGTTACTCTGTTCATGGCCAGAGTTAACAATGAGATAAAAACACTTCCACGCTGAATATCGCTGCGGTATACATTCACTGCATTTATCCCTCACTGGAGCATCTAAAGTTAACATTAACAATCATTAGCTTTAGTTGAGATGATTTAATATCTGTTTATCCTTAATAAGCACAATCAGATGATAAACAATGATATAATAGAATGATAGACAGGTAGAATGATATAACAATAGATAGACAGACAGATAGACAGATAATACTGTATAGACAGACAGCTAGATAGACAGATAGACAGACAGACAAAGATAAATATACTGTATAGACAGATAGACAGACAGATAGATAATACTGTATAGACAGACAGATAGATAGAGAGAGACAGACATATAGATAGATAGACAGATATACTTTATAGACAGACAGACAGACAGATATACTGTATAGACAGACGGATAGATATATAGATATACTGTATAGACAGACAGACATATACCGTATAGACAGACGGATAGATAGATATACTGTATAGACAGACAGACAGATAGTATAGACAGACAGACAGATAGATAGATATACTGTATAGACAGACAGAGATAGATAGATAGATAAATAGATAGAGATATACTATATAGACAGACAGATAGAGATATACTGTATAGACAGAAAGACAGACAGACAGATAGATAGATAGATATACTGTATAGACAGACAGACAGATTGATTGATAGTATACAGATATACTGTATAGACAGATAGTACAGACAGACATACAGATAGATATATTGTATAGACAGACAGAAAGACAGACAGACTGTATAGACAGACAGACAGACAGACAGACAGACAGACAGATAGATAGAGACAGAGAGATGGACAGAGAGACTGGATAGATAGATAGATAGATAGATAGATAGATAGATAGATAGATAGATAGATAGATAGATAGATAGATAGATAGATAGATAGATAGATGGACAGATAGACTGACAGACTGTATAGACAGAGACAGACAGATAGATAGATGGACAGATGGACAGATAGACTGTATAGATAGATAGATAGATAGATAGATAGATGGATGGACAGATAGACTGACAGACAGACTGTATAGACAGAGACAGACAGATAGATAGACAGACAGACAGACAGACAGACAGACAGACAGACAGACAGACAGACAGACAGACAGACAGACAGAGACCGATAGATAGATGGACAGATAGACTGTATAGATAGATAGATAGATGGATGGACAGATAGACTGACAGACAGACTGTATAGATAGATAGATAGATAGATAGACAGACAGACAGACAGATAGACTGTATAGATAGATAGATAGATGGACAGATAGACTGACAGACTGTATAGACAGAGACAGAGATAGATAGATAGATAGATAGATAGATAGACAGACAGACAGACAGATAGACTGTATAGATAGATAGACAGATAGACTGACAGACTGTATAGACAGAGACAGAGATAGATAGATAGATAGATAGATAGATAGATAGATAGATAGATAGATAGATAGATAGATAGATAGATAGACTGTATAGATAGATAGATAGATAGATAGACTGACAGACAGATACATAGATAGACACAAGCACAAAATTAAATAAATATTCATAAAGACTGTCCTTATGCACTACCTTCTACTGTGCTGGAGGGGGCGATATTGTATGTATGAAAATACAGTCCTCATGGCAATCTGTACTAGAATAATTTTGTATATAAATTAATAAATTTGCATCTATTGCATATTTTGTATTTTGGCTTAAATTATAATAGATTATAACAGACCACCTCATAGCTTTTGGTAACATGTAAAAAGTGTTTTTGCTTTCCAACAAATGAATAAAAAAAGAAAGTAACAGTTCAAAATTGCTTCACTTTTTTTTTTTTTTAAATTTAGAGTGCAAATTGAGGGGCAACTAGCAATAAATGAAGCACACTAAGCGTATGTTATTAAATTAAGCAAACCAGTGTGGTTATATATGCAGGCTCAAGGCATTTTCTCAGGAAAGCATCAGAACTGCTGGCGAGGGTGTTGTGCTGACTGTCGACAGGCTGAAGGACTTGTGACTCAACAGGTGTGTGATTAGACGAGCGAGATATCAATACGCCACAGGAGAGCAGCAATTAGCCAACTGCTTTCTGAGGGCAGACAGCAGCTCAAGGCTGAGCGCTCACAAACACACACAGCTGTCTGACAACATAAGGGTATTGAGCGACGTCTACGGTTAGAGTGTGTGAAACACACCGGCTGTGTGATATGTGCTTGTGTTATCTAATAACAGCATCACGGTATGTGTGGAAATATCTTCTCTCACTTTTCCAATGGGAACATTATCAGGGTCAGTGATACTGTGAAATATTACAATTTAAAAAAAACAGTTTTCTATTTGAATATATCTTAAAATGTAACTTATTCCTGTGATGCAAAGCTGAATTTTCAGCATCATTACTCCAGTCTTCAGTGTCACATGACCCATAGGTTTGTCTCTCTGGATACAGAATGACTGACAAAGACTCTCACCCAATAGCGAATCTGTTCCGTTTCTCTGTGCACCGTATGGGTAGTTGCGATAGGCTGACGGTGAGCGGGGCGGGGAGATGCCGGGTGACCGCGGTGGAGACCACGCCTCCTGTCAGATACAAATACAGTCAAACACAGACTTAAATAGAAAACAAAGCATTTAAAGGGATAGTTCATCCAAAAATGAAAATTACACCATGATTTACTCACCCTCAAGCCATCCTAGGTGTATCTTCTTTCAGACGAACACAATCTGAGATATATTTAAAAATACCCTGGCTCTTCCGAGCTTTATAATGGTAGTGAATGGGGGACGCGATTTTGAAGCCCAAAAATGTGTATCAATCCATCATAAAAATAATCCACATGGCTCCAGGGGGTTAATAAAGGCCTTCTAAAGCGAAGCGATGGGTTTTTGTAAGAAAAACATCCATATTTACAACTTTATAATCTAAAATAATCCAGCAGATGACCGTACACATACTGTGCAAGTAGACTTACATTGCACTATACCCTTATAGCGTGTGACGTAGAAGTATCGTAAACTCGTAAACAAATAGGGCAGGGCTCAAAATTAACTTTTTTATTTGGTAGCACTGGTGCTCCTAACTTCAAAAAGGTAGGAGCACCAGCAAAAATTTAGGAGCACCACAACTAATATATAAGGCTTGACACTAAGTCTTGTCATTTACTTGCCCGGAAAAAAGGATTTTTGTTTTGTAAACATAATTTATTCTGAAGCAATATTCTCATCAGTTTTGACATATGTAAATCTGCATATTTGTGATATTTCCCCCGAGGGCAGTTTTTTACCTTTATAAAGGGCTTTTTTAAAAATCTTATTAAATGTATGCTTTATCTTTCAATATTGCGTCTAAAATGTAAGTGATTTAATTTTATCCACTTTTCGTTTATTCAACTGTTGAATGAAATCAATGTCACATTTTCAATCGTGATGGTGGAAGACAGCACTCTTCTTGGTCGTGTGATGTTGCTTAACTGCATCATATTATAAATATAAAAACATTTTGAATTTTTACTGCAGTATGTTAACTGAGTTTGTGTGTGCTGTGCTCTTTTGCTTCCATTTCCAGAGGCTGCGCAACCTTGTTACCGTCAGTACATATACATTATATATTATTATTTCGATCGCCACTTACACTAAACGTAATAAAATCAGAGTCATTCTCGCGTTTTGGTGACTACCTAGTTTTTTTTTTTTTTTAAGCGTTCAAGTGTTAATGTCAAGCCCTGCTGTAACTGTTCTTTTTATCTTCTCTCTTCAGCGCTTTACATTTTGTGCGCTAGTTAGCTCCCGGTCACGTGACACCGGAGCGCAGTGAAAGGGAGATTGACAGCTATATTAACCAGCCTAAAGTGTGCTTTAAATTTAAGAACAATAAAGATGAAGTTTAATTGGTTGTGTGATAGAACGGTAGACCGGTAACTGATCAGCTCACAGCAGACACATAGTAATTAGCGAACGTTTTGTAGAGAAATGAAAACAGGTCGCACCTTAACGATTATTTGCACTCGCACACATGCTCCCAAATATATTTTGAGGTCGCACGCATTAAATTTAGGGAGCATATGCGACTAAAATGGTCGCAATTTTGAGCCTTGTAGGACTTCACTTCAGAAGGCCTTTATTAACCCCCTGGAGCTGTATGGATTACTTTTATGATGGATGGATTCACTTTTTTTGGGCTTCAAAATAGGGCCCCCCATTCACTACCATTATAAAGCTTGGAAGAGCCAGGATATTTTTAATATAACTCCGACTGTGTTCATCTAAAAGATGATAGTCATATACACCTAGGATGGCTTGAGGGTAAGTAAATCATAGGATAATTTTCATTTTTGGGTAAACTATCCCTTTAAAGTGTGAGATACAGCCATTATAATCATAATTAAATAGAGAAAAAGCAGTCACATTTATTTCTATAGTGCTTAATACAATACAGATTGTTTTAACGCAGCTTCTCAGTAATAAACAAGAAAATAACTATTAATGTTGCAAAGTTCTTTAATTATGAAACAAATACAATGTCAGCTGTAAAGCAGCTCTAAAACGTGTTAGTGTCATTATTCAGCTCAGTTTGTTTAATGTTGATTTAATTTCGTTCAATAACAGTGTCAATGTTTCAAAGTTTATTAGTTATGAAGTGAACTTAATTCAACTATAAAGCAGCTCTTCAGAAGACAACATTCGTGGATTTATGCTAAATTTTATGCATGTATTTACGCTGAGTCGTTATTCAGCTCAAGTCGGAATTATGCATGGGTTGGGTTCACATTCAATTCAGTTCAGAATAATAATAGTGCAAAGTTAATCAAATTATGAAACAAGCGTAATTCAGCTATAAGCAGCTCTACAGAAGGTAATAGTGTCATTATTCAGCTCGAGTCAGTTCAATGTTCAATAACAGTGTCAATGTTCATTAACTCTGAAGCAAATTGATTCACTTATAAAGAAGCTCAACTGTCATCATCCAGCTCAATTCAGTTCAAGTTTTGCTCTCATCTGGTCAAATTCAGCTACTGATGCATGTCATTGATAAACTGACCTGTTTGTCCATGCTGGTGTCAGGGTGTCTGAGCACAGGTCTGTCTGCAGGGGGACGAGGGGCGGAGCCTGTAACTGAGCCCAGGATGTGCGGCTGGCTCTCATTGGTTGAGGGGTGATTGGCATAACGCATCTCAAGCTCATTCGTTATCCCAACAAACACAGGAAGAGGAAGTTCTGTGGAGAAAGATAAATGGCACTACCTTCAGAACAGCATACTGATGCTATTTTCACAGTGGATTAAAGGGGACCTATAATGCCCCTTTTCACAAGATGTAATATAAGTCTCTGGTGTCCCTAGAATGTGTCTGAAGTTTCAGCTCAAAATACCCCACAGATCATTTATTACAGCTTGTCAAATTTGCCCCATTTGGGTGTTCCTTTAAATGCAAATGAGCTGCTGCTCCCGGCCCCCTTTCCAATAGAGGGCGGAGCTTTAACGGCTCACGCTTCGGTTGCTCAATAACAACAAAGCTGGAGAATCTCACGCAGCCAAAATGAGGATTGTCAGTAACGGTGTTCAGCCTTACATTGTTCAAACCGGAGTCGACACTGATGGAGGGACTCAGGAAGAAGTTACAACTTTTAGAATGAAACTGGACGTTTCTGAATGGTTAGTGGATACATTTATGTAGCTGCTGTGGAGTTGACTTTTGCTGCTTTAATGTCATGTCAAATCGTAATTACTGTAATTATGAGATGACATCATCCTCGGACTCTGAATTATGCGTTTCATTGGCAACACTATCAATGGTAAAATGAATTTGCAGGGGTCAGAAGTTTAAAAGTTGTAATTACGAGTTCTACAAGGATGTGAATGCTTTTTACAAGTCGGAAACTCGTAAATCACAGTATTTCCAACATTCCAATGTGAAGTTGCATCTGCACTTTATTGTTTACGATTTTGCTCAAAATTCAGTCAGTGACATGACAAAAATCCGGTGCTTTCAGCGGTGACTAATCTTTACGCCTCTGATTGGCCACTGCATTCATAAACTCAACAGAAACATTTCTGATTGGGTATAATGCTCAACACTGTAAAACGTAAAATCTGATGCAATATATGCAGATCTAAATGTAATGACACTTTTCTTTCATTTTCACATTTCTCTTTAATTGCGACAGCTGTAATAGATTTAGTTTAATTGTGCGGGGACATTTTTTGACCTCTTATCTTGAATTTGTTCCCTTGAATGTGCCCTAAGCCCCGTTAATTTCCAGCCCTGCTACTTTCTGGGCACAGTGGATTAAAACAGCAAAATAGTTTTTTAGTTTTATTTTATTACTTCTAACTGGATTCCACTCGCTCAGTGAAACATGCAGCATAATAAGGCCATGTGACCTAGTGTTCTTTTTCAAGCATGGTCTTTGATCAGCTGGTTTAGATGTGTTAAATTTGAGCTAGAACTGAAAGCCTCTGATCTAGATTATCTTCTTTAAAAAGTAAACGTAACCTAGCCAGTCATCTCTCAAAGGTCCCTCTGAGGTCATCTGGTTTAATCTATCTTTCCTGTCCACAAACTCTGTCTTTATCCTTCCCTTTCCACCGTAAAAGGACCAGATCATTTGTGGAGTAAACAGAACGTGCATAAGCCAACGTGATCTTCACTGATCAGAGGCTGCTGAACCTGCTGTGAGAGGTCATCTGAGATTCTCTCTCTGCTGTCAGGGTCTTGCAGGCCCTTGGGTCCCTGAGTAACAGTCTGTACCAGGATTAAAGTCTAATCCAGGCTCCGTTCACCACATTTCAGTCTGTCAGGGTGGCCTGAAGCTGTGCTGAGCTCTGAATTAGCCTAGTGCTCAAAATTACCTTGTTTAAGTAAATAAATTTAGGAAATTAATGTTTTGTCAGTGCTGTGTTTACATTTGAGTTACTTTATGAGCCCAAGCCCAAAAGTTACATAGCAAAATTTTGGATAATATTATTGGAAACTAGAAACTACGATCACTGTGGAGTTATAAAGGGAAAAGGAAACAATAGTGTTTAAAGGTAAAATAAACTGCTTATTTAACAAATAATTTGCATTATTACTCAACTTTTTGTTATCTGAACAACATGTAACATTTTAAACCAAAAATGTAAATAAATATGTAATCATTTATATTATAAAACAAATAATTTTATAAATAATTATTTCTATAAAAATAAAAATGTTATATATATATATATATATATATATTATTTTATACTGTTTTTATATTAATTTTATATATATATTAATTATAATATTATATAATTATAATTATTAACTATAAATAATTAACATAATTAAAATAAGTTATAGAATTAATATTTATAAATGTAGAATAATAATAATAATAATGCATAAAAATGTTGTATTTCATAGGATTTATAACTAATCATCGTTACGTATATGCAACAAATAATTATTTTATAAATAGTAAAAATATATCAATTATAAACATAATTTAAAAAATTAAAATAACAATAAAACTAATATAAATAATATTAATTAATATTATTATTAGTTAATGCTTATTTTTTTTGAATAAATAACTAATAATTGGTTATGCAAATGCAACAATCATTTTATAAATAATTACTATAATAAATAGTAAAAAAAAAAAAAAATTAACCATAATTAAATTATTTAAATCAAATAAAATAATAATAAAAATAATATTTATTGTTATTATTATTAATAATAATAATCAGTTATCAGAATTGCATTGGTATCGGTCATAAAAAACAATATTGGTTTATCTCTCATTTTGTATTTTTTTTAATATATTTTCTTTTTTTAATTATTTTATTTCGACAATGTGAACAGAAGTCACTTAAGTATACCTCTTCTCAAAAAGCTGCACAATTTCAGGTATTATTCATGTCTGTACGAGTCGAGTTACACACCAAAGGAACATAACCAATTCTAAAGGAACCAGAAACAAAGATGAATTAATAATAAAATGCATAATGATAAGAAAACTATTTCAGAACTGTATAATATACAAATAGTATTTTGGTTGTCAGGATTAATTCATAATTTGTGAGCAAATGTCACGTCACACAAGAAAAAGTCAACTTATAATGTTTAAATACAGAAGGAGAGGCAATAAAAGGAGGTAGTTACAAGCATTTAAGGAAACGTCCTGTGGTTCAGTTTACACACACAGGCTTATTCTCAGTGTGTTTGGCTCAGCGTGTGGTGCTCTCTCTGCGCAGCATGACCTCTGTGTGTTATCCCTCTTTAGTGTAAATCCAAGCATGCTAGGCCAAATCCCTGATCACGTTTGCTTCTCCCTCAGTTCACGGCTGACGACTTACCACCTGCGATGCTCTCCAGACGTACCGGCAAACCCGCCTGCGCCGCGGCCATCAGCTTCAGAGCCACGTAGAACTGCCCGCAGCCAAAGTAACCAAGCCGCTTAGCTCCGCACACCTCTGTTACCTGATATAAAGAGAAAGAGAGAGAGAGAGTGATTAATGAAGGGCCACTGAGACTTTAAAACCCCATAACTGTATATAAAACATTTAGTTGAGTGAATTAAGTTTCAATATTTAAAAAGCATTCATTATATTGTGAAGTGGAATTCATGGCTTCTATCTTAATGGGTAAAATTGCTAACATAGGGAAATGAAAAGATAATAGCCAAATCCTCATTATTGGCTCTACAGTAGAAAGAATAGCCAGCTGAAGATAAACTGCACTCTGAACAGACTGAACTTCACTATTATCTGTGCTTCTGTAATTGAAAACTTGCATTGTAATGACCGCCGCGAGCGGAGATAAGAAACCGCACGTCCTGCAGGAAGTGTGTAACTACAAATACAGACCTTCAGATTAATAGCATAAATCACTTTGGAGAAGACAGAGATGTTAAAATCATCTATCCCTGCTGAAAACACACGCTTTAACCTGGTTTGCTGGTCTTAAACGGTTTAAGATGGTCTTATGAAATGCTGAAAGTGCCCAAAACCACTTTAAAACTACTAAACAAACCACATAAAACAGGCTCAGACCAGCTAAGACCAGTAAACTACTCGGCTGGTTTAAGATGTCTTGTCAGGATGGATGACATGCAGATGAGAACTTGAATGAGATATCTACACACTACAAAACAACATGAAATGCCATTCACAACCTATTTTATTTCCATAATCTGAGCTATATTACAACTTTTACTCAAGAAATCATTGAATTGATCAAAAGTGACAGTAAAAGCATTAATAATGTTACAAAAGTTTCTATTTCAAATAAATTATGTGCTGATTTCCTGAATAAATGTATCAGTTTCCACAAAAATATGAAGCAGCACAACTGTTTTCAACATTGATAATTATCAGAAAATGTTTCTTGAGCATCAAATCATCATATTAGGAATGATTTTGAAGGATCATGTGACACTGAAGACTGGAGTAATCATGCTGAAAATTCAGCTTTGATCACAGGAATAAATTACTTTCTAAGATATATTCAAAAATAGAAAACTTATTTTAAATATTTCACAATATTACCGTTTTACTGTATCTTTGATCAAACAAATGCAGCCTTGGTGAGCAGAAGAGACATCGTACAAAAACCTTTAAAAAAGTCTTACCGACCCCAAACCTTTGAATAGTAGTGTATTTCTGAGTGAAACACAATATTAAAATGGAAAAATGTAGTGCGGGACTTGACTTAATGAATTCGGAATCCTGATTGGATGGTGAAAAGTGGGCGTTTCATACTGGAATCAGGTGGTTGTTGATGGGAGGGGATGCAATGATGATGTCAGCAGGAAGTTAATATGATTAGACAAACAAAAAACAAAAAAACATGTACCAATAACTCACAATAACACCACAATCATGCATTATAGTGGGTAAAAAGGGTCCATTTTAATTTCTGTGATTTTGAATACTTAAATACAAACTCTCAACCTAAGTATAAATGATCACCGTATCACTATCCTTCAGTACAATGAGACATAAACTAGTGTTTCCTTCTGAGATTAGAGCACACAGTAGCATTAGAGAGATTGTTTTATCACTCCACGCTGCTGAAATCCATCCTTCCGTACTGACATAATCAATAGAGTTCAGCTCTGGGATTCATTGTAAACGTCTTCACAAACACAGGAAAAGATCTGCGCACTTTAAATAGCAGCACATTGTGTTTTGTGCTGTTAAATATAACAAAAGCCACCACTGCCCTTGTGAAGAAAAACAGCTAGTTGTTCTGCTCAAGCGAAACTTCTCTTCAAATAAAAGTTTCAAAACTCTTCAGCAATACTATGGAAGCTTGTTTCCGCCACTGAATAATAAAATAGGTAATTGCGACTTTTTACCTCACAATTCTGACTTTTTTCCTCAGAATTGCATGATATAAACTCGCAATTGCGAGTTATAAAGTCAGATTTGCGATATAAAGTCACAATTGTAAATTATAAAGTCAGACATTTCCTCTAATAGTTTTTCACTCAGTTTTGCTTTTGAATAAATATTAAACATGATAAAATCACTAGGTTTAAAAATACATTTTGTGAAAACAATTTATTCAATGAATCTAAAGTGCACAATAAATCTTTAATTTACAGTGTGTTGAAAGTGTGAAAATTGATGGTCGAATTGAATTTTGCAGAGGAGGAACACTGAGACGTGTGTTTTTTTTAATGTCTTTCATTCGAATAACTAAATTAACGCTAGGCCTGACTATTTAAGTGACTATATTCTGATTATAAACTTAAGTATTACACTATTGATGCTGTTAAAGCTACCTCAGGACATTAAAGATACTGACACACCAACAAGTGACATTTCACCGGAAGTTTTCCAGCTGGCTTATGTTCCATGCATAATGTAAATTAAGGATGCAAAAGGGTGGAAATTTCCGGTACATTTCCAGAAACTTTCCAAAAGTTTCAGAAAGTTTCCAAAAATTTTCCAGAAATTTACTTGAAGTTTTCCATCAGTCAGATTTGCGATATAAAGTCACAATTGCAAATTATAAAGTCAGAAATGAAAGATATAAACTCGCAAAAAGTGTCAGAATTGTGAGTTTATATCTGGCAGTACTGACTTTATAACGCAATTGCGACTATATATCACGCAATTCTTACTTTCATAACTCGCAATTGCGACTTTAGATCACACAATTCTGAGAAAAAAGTCAGAATTGTGAGATGTAAACTCGCAATTGTGAGAAAAAAAGTCAGAATTGTTAGATAAAAAGTTGCAATTATCCTTTTTTTTTATTTTTTATTTTTTATTCTGTGGCAGAAACAAGCTTCCATACACAACTGAACATACCTAATAAAAAAAAAATCATTAAAATTTGTCAATGCAAGTAAGGTCATCCTTGTTTTTGAAACTATAATCTCACCTATGGCATTCCTTCCACCTTTCCAAACATCATCTAAAGAACTTTTCAAACATTGACTTAGCGTTCCTGTTCGACCAGGTATGATTTGGATTATTGATTGTGTTCTCCTTCGATTCCTGTAGTGCTGATGGCTCATTACTCTGCGGTGAACATGAACTTTAGCCAAATATGACCAAAACAACAAGATGTTGTCTGCAGTACTCTCATCTAATCAGTCGCAGGAGTCACATAGATCAGGCTTTAGATGGGAATCTGTCTCCAAAACACATTTTTACTCATTGCTAAAGGAAGCTGGGACACTGACCTCCTTGCAAACAAATTATAAAATAATACCTGAAAATAACATCTGAATTTTATGAATTTGAATTTACATCTACATTCAGCCGTTTGCATTTGTACTCCGTAAAGGCCAGAAACTCACAGTGTGGATGAAATGCGTTTATGTCAAAGACTCAGGATTTATTGAAGAGAACAAAATAATGCTTCGGTAATGAGCAGATCTTAACCCATTGTATATTGTATGTAGGGATGGAAAACTTCAAGTAAATTTCTGGAAATTTACTGGAAACTTTCTGAAACTTTTGGAAAGTTTCTGGAAATTTACTAGAAACTTTCTGAAACTTTTGGAAAGTTTCTGGAAATTTACTGGAAATTTCCACCCCTTTTGCATCCTTAATTGACATTATGCATGGAACATAAGCCAGCTGGAAAACTTCCGGTGAAATGTCACTTGTTGGTGTGTCAGTATCTTTAATGTCCTGAGGTAGCTTTAACAGCATCAATAGTGTAATACTTAAGTTTATAATCAGAATATAGTCACTTAAATAGTCAGGCCTAGCGTTAATTTAGTTATTCGAATGAAAGACATTAAAAAAAACACGTCTCAGTGTTCCTCCTCTGCAAAATTCAATTCGACCATCAATTTTCAAACTTTCAACACACTGTAAATTAAAGATTTATTGTGCACTTTAGATTCATTGAATAAAATGTGAGTTTTCACAAAATGTATTTTTAAACCTAGTGATTTTATCATGTTTAATATTTATTCAAAAGCAAAACTGAGTGAAAAACTATTCAAGGAAATGGTTAATGTGAGCCAATAAATGCTCCTCTGCCGCCATCTGGTGGTTTATGGTAATTGAAGTCTCATTTTTAAATAAAAGTGTTTTCTATCAAATGCTGGATTTCCTACATCTTGAAACATTCGGTTTTACAAATAGGGACAATCTCAGAAGGAAGAACAAATAATGTTTTTGGTCATCACATTAAAAATAAAACTTGAAGTGCGTGTCTAATTACAGACACCGTGTTTCTTATTCAAACGTTCCCTTTAGCTTCGTCTTTATTGCAATCAATAAAACAGTTTTTTTGGCAAATTAGGTAAGTGTGATAACTGCATTAAAATATAAATACAACATTAAAAAGTCAACCATTGATGGTTTTGTGTCGATGTACAGTGAGTACAGGATGACAGCTAACAGTTCACTGAAAATGCCCAAGCTGGCTTAATGAAACCAGGAAGTAACCGTGCATATGGTCAATTGTATGTGGACTAGATGCAAGGAATTCGGGGTATGCTTACATGCATGCTTTCATACTGAATTTAACTAGGGGATTACATGGATTAGTTTTGAAAAATACTCTGAATCATATTTTCAGCTACATATGAAGTGGGCGAGCTGGACTCAAACCTCTTTGATATACAGATCGGGTCCCTCCTTCAATCTAGGTTTAAGTTTATCATCCGCCCAGGTTAAAATCATGAATCTGATTCAATAATCTGCATAATTTAAGTTAGCATGTCTTTAGAGCACACAGTTTAATACTTTGGGTTCATGAAGAGTAGCTCTGAGCTACCAGCCGCTGAAGTCAGCTGTTACTGTGACTGATGGAAATAACAATGCTTTTTGACAAGAACCTCACGCGCTCTGAGCGTGACCAAACTCCTCGTCTTGAATTTAAGAGAGAAAGTGTGTGTCTGTGTGTGTGTGTGTGTGTGTGTGTGGTGGCTTAAACTCGGCTTAATCATCTGACCGTCAGTATTACTTAAGCCTGACCTGCATTCTCCTGATCCACAGAGAGCAGAGATAATCTTACTCTATATATGTACATAATGGGGGAAGGATAATGAAATAGGTTAGAAACCTCCCAACCCAACCCTCTGATGGCGGCTTATGGGATGTGGGGATACAGGAGGTCAGCCGACTGCAGTTCCTCAGGTCAGGGACACAAAAGATTGTTTCTGCTTTTTTAACACATTCATCTGGCAGGTTTCGCCTTCTGACAGGACATGATCGCATTGGAAAGACAACTGTGTTATATATACAAATGAAAAAAGATACTAGAGAGAACTAAAGCTCAATAGCACAATGCATTTTCTTGATATCTATAGCCATTTAGCTTCTCAGGTAAATTTGTCTTGTCTGAAAGATACTTTTTACCACATACTTACAGTGAATTTCTGCATGTTTGAATCTTTCGCCAAGTGCAAAACCCAGTAGTAACGTAAGTAATTTTGTCATCACAATTGTAAAAAAAAACCTACAATGATTATCTAGTCTATTAAAGCACTTCTAACCTAATAAATTCCTCCATAGTATAACTAGACTTAACAGGTCTCGCCTATAGACCAACCATTGATTAAATAAATCTATGCGGACGTGAAGCTGCATTAAACCGACTTCTGTACAACCGGATCAAACTTAGATCATGTACCGTCTGTTTCCTCCATCTGGGGTTGGGAAGAGATTACGCAGCGTCAGAAAACAAAAGTGCACATGCCAAAACAGTTTGTATCCCCCTGGCAACTGACATCACTGCACACGACACGCCCGTTAAATTATTATTTCTGCTGCAAAATGATGTTTATTATGTTAGCCTGTTAAATAAAGCCTCAGTGTGAAACTGCTGCAACAGGGCTTACAACAGCCAGGGTTGTGCACCATTCAGAACTGAACTAAAAACGCCTTTAAATTCCAATTCAATCCCTAAATTTGAATTCCAAGTTGCTATTAAATTTGAATACAGGATCTAAGTTTGAATACATTTACATTCATTTCTTCAGCAGACTCTTTTGTCCAAAGCAACTTACAAACAAGGAAGTTCACAAGCAATTTGTTTAAACATTTTGATAGTATAAAAAGTTTTTTAAAAAAGCAGCATTTAATCTACTAGATGACAGTGCCAGTGCCTGAACCTACAGCAGCTGTCGAACAGGTTGGTCTGGTCTGGAGACGGATGACTGCATTTGAGGAAGGAACTTTGTGCGTGTTTGTGTTATGGGAATTCCAGAAGTTATGCTGAAATGAAGTATGTCTCAGGCAGAAAGCACACTGCAACTGTTTACAGACATTAAAAAAAATATCCACCCATTGCTACAATTACACCTACACTGTCCCAAAAAGTTTCCTGGTGAGTGACATATGCATTCTATATCCCTTATTCCTACTATCTAAAAAGTCTCTTAGGATGTGTTCACATTTGGCAGGTTTGGTTTGATTGAAAGGAACTCTGTTAATGCGGATCATTTCAAGTGTGAACGCTGCATCCTGAATTTCGGCAAGCGGGGGGGGGGGGGGGGGGTTCTTCTCATCATAGGAGCTACGTTGCCCGTTATAGTTCGGTAAAGGCATCGGAACTGCCATCTCCTTGTAGCAGATCTTCATTTGTGTGCAATGGAGGAATTCCTGACTCCTTCATATGTACTACCATCATATGTACACACATACATTAAGTGTATTTTGCCCAGAAGTACACTAAAAAAAAGCTGGGTTAAAAACAACCCAAGTTGGGTTGAAAATGGACTCTGAGATTGGGTTGTTTTAACCCAGCGGTTGGGTTAAATGTTTGCCCAACGTGCTGGACCATTTTTATTTAACCCAACTATTGTTTAAAAATTACTATATGGTTGACTTAAAATGAACCCAAAATAGGTTGGAAATTAAAAATCAGACACATACACTATATTGCCAAAAGTATTGGGACACCCCTCCAAATTCAGGTTTTTCAATAACTTCCATGGCCACAGGTGTATGAAGTCAAGCACCTAGGCATGCAGACTGCGTCTACAAACATTTGTGAAAGAATGGGTCGCTCTCAGGAGCAGTGAATTCGAGCGTGATATCGTGATAGGTTGCCACCTGTGCAATAAGTCCATTCGTGAAATTTCCTCACTACTAAATATTCCACGGTCAACTGTTAGTGGTATCATAAAGTGGAAGCAACTGGGAACAACAACAACTCAGCCACAAATCACAAAAATCACAGAGTGCGCAGAAATCCCCAAATTTCTGCAGAGTCAATAGCTACAGACCTCCAAACTTCGTGTGGCCTTCAGATTAGCTCAAGAACAATGCGTAGAGAGCTTCATGGAATGGGTTTCCATGGCTGAGCAGCTGCATCCAAGCCTTACATCACCATGTGCAATGCAAAGCGTCGGATGCAGTGGTGTTAAACACGCCGCCGCTGGACTCTAGAGCAATGCAGACGTGTTCTCTGGAGTGACGAATCGCGCTTCTCTGTCTGGCAATCCGATGGACGAGTCTGGGTTTGGCGGTTGACAGGAGAATGGTACTTGCCTGACTGCATTGTGCCAAATGTAAAGTTCGGTGGAGGGGGGATTATGGTGTGGGGTTGTTTTTCAGGGGTTGGGCTTGGCCCCTTAGTTCCAGTGAAAGGAACTCTTAATGCTTCAGCATACCAAGACATTTTGGACAATTTCATGCTCCCAACTTTGTGGGAACAGTTTGGGGATGGCCCTTCCTGTTCCAACATGACTGCACACCAGTGCACAAAGTAAGGTCCATAAAGACATGGATGAGTGAGTTTGGTGTGGAGGAACTTGACTGGCCTGCACAGAGTCCTGACCTCAACCCAACAGAACACCTTTGGGATGAATTACAGCGGAGACTGCGAGCCAGGCCTTCTCATCCAACATCAGTGCCTGACCACACAAATGCGCTTCTAGAAGAATGGTAAAAAATTCCCATAAACACACTCCTAAACCTTGTGGAAAGCCTTCCCAGAAGAGTTGAAGCTGTTATAGCTGCAAAGGGTGGGCCAACTCCATATTAAACCCTACGGATTAAGAATGGCATGTCATTAAAATTCATGTGCACGTAAAGGCAGGTGTCCCATAACTTTTGGCAATATAGTGTAATTACTAGAGGCAACAATAATAATCAAAAGGTGAACATTTATTAATAAGCAATTTAATACATGTTCATTGTTTAATTATTATATATTAAACTTATTAATAAATGTTAATTTATTAAACATATTAATAAATGAATTTCCAACATATTTTGGGTTCATTTTAAGCAAGCAATACAGTCATTTTTAAACAATAGCTGAGTTAAATAAAACTACCCAGCAGATTGGGCAAACATTTAACCCAACAGCTGGGTTTGTCCAATTTGTCCAACATTGTTTTGAATGTTCGCTAAGTTCCGTCTCTAAATGTATGTCATAAAAGCTCTTATTATTTAAGCTCTTATATAATCTTATTCTTATACCTTTTATTTTGTATCTTTGGGCCTGTTTACACCTGGTCACTTCATGTATTTTCTCTGATATGATAGCTATCGGATTGTGAAAACACCAGGAGTAAATGCCCTCTGAACCGCTTTCAAGATCCAATAACTCAAACCACTTTATGAGGTGGTTTGAGACACATTCCAGACGAAACTAGACAAGTGTAAATGTATCTGGTTGTTGAAGCCGCATATATATGTAATTTTACTCCTCCCAAAATGTTAAATGTGAGAATGTTATAGGCTATTTGACATTTAATAGCCAGATATTGACAGTGCTACTGCAGCACACATTGCCACAGATGAGAAGCTGAGGATCTTTTCAGCAAGCCGACGCATAAAACTTCTGCAAATGAAACTGAAAGTAAGTCGCAGATGCTCAAAACACAATCATCTTCATTAAAAGAAGTGAGACTAAATGATCTTACCAGTGCTGATGCCACTCTCTCTCCTATTGTGGTCTTTGATCTTGACATTAACTGATGATAAATAAAATGCAGCTCATATTGGTAGCTTTCATTGACATGAACTCAATTTGCATATAGACGAATTTAAGGTTGATTTATACCCGTTTTGTGGAGACTCATTTATGTGGCCAAGTATAAATGTAAAAGTTAACAAATCAGATAGCTATCCAATCTGTAAAAACACATGAAGTGACCAGGTGTAAACAGGAACTTTATGTTCTGTTCACTAAGCAAAACAGGATTAAATGTACCATTTTCTTTTTGGTCCAACCAAAAGAACCGAGAGAATCGAAATACAAGTGTGAACGCATCTTTAGTCAAGCAGTTAACATGACAACACTCTTGTCCAAGAGACAGATGGAGACTTAAAGCTGGTGCAAATCCCACAACAGACTTATTCTGCTGTGAGCAAGCCACTAAATCTACACGACACCTGTGCAGTCAGAGATTTACACGACGAGCTGCTTAAATCATCCTCAAGTACAGATGTAGAGATGGACCGTGCTTAAAACCAGGGCAGGGCTCGACAATGAGGACTGCCCAATGCCCTGGGGCTGGCGTGAATGACACTCAGGACAGTAGACAGAACTGTCATTTGCCCGATCGGGCCAGTGCTGTATTTTCACAAAAGTTTATCATTTGCATGTGTTTTTAAGCCTAGCCAATTTAAATATTCAAGAAAAAGAAATGTCTCAGACTCAGCATGCAAAAATAACACACATGACTGCTCTCTATGAAAGACTAAGGCCCTATTTACACTTGGTATTAAGATGCGTTTTGGTCGATCGGATCACAAGTAGACAAAGGAAACGCATACCGTTTACACCTGGAGTTTTAATCCGTCTCTTTTGTCCACTTTCAACCGCTTCTGTCCTGATTTCTTCGAGGGGAGGGTCTATGGGCGGGTAAATGTATGGGGTTTTTTTTCCAGATCTTTCGATCTAACGGACAAAATAAGCACGTGCAATTTACATATGAATGTGGCACGGAGAAGAGGAGAAAACATACGGAGAGCAGAAGCTTTTGTTTCTGCTCTGATAGCCACTGTGAGTGCGTGTTAGAAATCGGGAATGGTGAGAGAACATTGCTCTTGGTATGTTTTCTGTAGTTAAACCAAACTTGGATCTTCAGCCGACAAAGTTTAAATCCCGTCTGGCTAGCGTGCTTTCCGTAATGTTTACACATGCGTAGAGTAGGCGGTCTTTAGCGGCTGTTCGAACATATTTGACCACATGACCGTTTCCACTATGAAAGCAATCCGGTCGGATGCGTTTTCGACTACCTCTGGAAGTGGTCGAAAGTGAACAAGCTCAAAACGTTTTACACCCTGTATTTAGCGTCATCCACTTGTGATCCAATCGACCAAAACGCATCTTAATACCAGATTTGATTGGATCTGTTCCTGGGGTCCAACACACAGTGGTCTCACAGAAGATCATGTGAGAATATTTGCATAAAAAAATCAGCTCAACTGTCACATCAGCACCAGTCGTTATTGCTCATGTTGCTCATGTTGTATTTCACTGCAAATCATGCACAATAATTCAGAAAACAACCACATAAGAATGACCTGTAACAAAAAAAGCAATACCCTAGGAACCAAAGAACATCCTAACATCCTGTTTACAAGTTTTGCGTTCTTCAGAAAACATAAATATCTAGTTGCAGCTGAGCTAGGCATTGTGGCTTGCACTTGTGGCCAACAAATGAAAGAAAACGGTGTCACTCCATGTAATTAAAGCATTGAAAAGCTTTGTCATTCATGAAAAGCAACACATCAACCACTTCCTGTTTTGACAGTGAGCCAGGGATTATCATATTCATACAGCTGAGAAACACTCATCCATCACAGAGCAGAGATCAACACACGCTCACACCAGGATCTGAGCTGATATGACAGAAAAGCGGAGTCCCGCGGACTCATAAGAGCTTACTGACAGACCTTCAGAGACACACAATGACTCCTCTATTCCTCTTTAGACACATGTCTCTCTCACTCAGCTGTGTATTGCTTTAATTATCTCATTATCGTTTCACTTGACTGACTTTTAATGAATGTCCGAGGAGATGCTGGAGATTATCGAGACACGAAGGGTCGGGGTTGTTAAAACTAACTAAAAATCGCAGAAAAAAAAAAGTCCAATACTTGAAACTAAATAAACAGGCCTCGTGGCCAATCTTGACTGATTGTACATTCAATCAGTAAGAGCAGAGTGTGAAGGTTAAATTAGCAGAGCAATAGCACAGCTGTACATAAAATATTGCAATCCACACAACAATGTGAGACATTTCAGAGTTCAAAAGAGGACAAATTTTTGGTACACGTCTCCCTGGCTCATCTGTGACCAGGACATCAAGTCTTTGTGGTGTATCAAGACAGCGATACAAACTCATCAGGGGTGAAAAAGGCGACAAAGATGATTAAGTGAATTATTTCGGTCACCATGGTGGAAATCAAACACTTTTTAACTCTTTCCCTGCCAGTGTTTTTGAAAAAAGTTGCCAGCCAGCACCAGCATTTTCAATCATTTTCACCAAAGTTTCATGGCCCCAGGAATATTTTGTCGTATGAATATCAGAATATGCAATATATCAAAAGGAAGAATAGACCCTCTGCTTTTAAACAACAACAAAAAAAAACATTTTATGTTGAATGTGGGTAAGTTTCGTTAAAAAAAGCATTTAGCATTTTTCACAAAACATTTTGAGCTGAGAAAAATCACGTTTTTGTCAAAGACTACATCCGGGTCGGATTCAGAACGATGACCAACAGCTTCACAGTCCTATAGCTCATCCTGTGTTGACACTTCATTCAGTAACATTAGGCAGTTTTGATTTATATGCTTTACATATGCATCTGCTTACATATGTTATCGCTTGTTTCTGCTTCTTCGCCTGTATTTTGATCAGGAGATTCAGTACTCTTTCAATAGATGTGAAATAGCACCCCCTACCTTATAACGGTGAAAACACGAAAAGCCAGGAATTTCCGACAATGGCAGGGAAAGAGTTAAAAATGAAAACGACAAGTAATTACTAGTATAACCAGTAGATGGCAGCAGAGAATCACTAATTAGCTAATTTGCCATTTCCATTTCCTAATGGTGCTTTTCCACTGCGTGGTACGACTTCGGCTCGGTATGGCATGGCACGGCACGGCTCACTTTATTTTTGCACTGCAGTTTAGTACCGCTTCAAAATGGGTGGGATTACAGACTGATCGTATAGTTGCGCCGCCTCTACTGCTGTGGATACGCTCCAACGAGTCTGCACCTTGGTCTACTGACCACGATACAGCCATTTCTTTCTTTTTTCAAGTTGTGTGCAACGGTCATTTAACGCAAGTCGTATAAAAATGATACGCGAACTAATGATACTGCGGTGGCTGTTACTGACTATTTAAATCTAATGACGCTGGTAGTGACGATTCTCTCTGACCAATCAGTGATCTGCTGTGTTTACACGTCACATTTAGTATCGGTACGGCATGCTTGGAACCACCACCGAGGTGGTACTATCTAAGCAAGCCATACCGTGCCATACCGAGCCGTCCCACGCAGTGGAAAAGCACCAAAAAGTGAGCCGTACTTAACCATACCATGCAGTGAAAAAGCGCCATAATAGGCCTATAGTTCTTTTCCTATGTTTTACTTTTGGACTATTATAACAAATTTGAACACTTTTATTGTAACCCCCAATCAACCCCACCCCCACCATTTTAATAACTCATCAAATCTATCACACAAATTACCTATTTTACAATTCAAATTTCACAGAAAGGTGACAAGTTTGCATCCCTGATCGAGAGCTCTGGTATCGAGGGTAATGTCTGCATACCACCACGTACTGTAGGACGAACCACATTCAACAGGAGTAACTGTCGACGCAAGAGGAAGCTGTCTGAAAGGGTTGTCCAGGTACTAACCAGGATTGTGCCACAGCTGCCCAACCACAGCTGCCCAACTCACTGCAGAATTAAATGCACACCTTGACTCTCCTGTTAAAACTAGGAGTTGGGAGCTCCACAATATTCATGGTCGGGCTGCTACAGCCAAACCTGTGGTCACTTGTGCCAATGCCAAATGTCAGTTTAAATGGTGCCAAAAGTGCAAATCTTGGGCTGTGGACAATGTGAAACTTATTGTTCTCTGATGAGTCCACATTCACTCTCTTTCCCGCATTTGTGGGAGTTACGGTGTGGAGACGCCCCAAAGAGGCTTAACACCCAGACTGTTGCTGTCCAGAGTGAAGCACATGGTGGATCAGTGATGGTTTGGGCTGCAATATCATGGCATTCCCTACTGT
The DNA here is from genome assembly GCA_037101425.1 of Elopichthys bambusa. NCBI lineage: Eukaryota > Metazoa > Chordata > Actinopteri > Cypriniformes > Xenocyprididae > Elopichthys > Elopichthys bambusa. The sequence continues at coordinate 3,846,008 of CM074451.1, forward strand.
GCTTGATGGGTGCTTCACTCCCAAGGACTACCGAACCATTCTTGAGGACTATTACCCCTTTTCCACTAGCATGAACCTAGTGCTAGTTCAGAGCTAGTGCTATTGCCGTTTCGGAGTTGGTCTTTGCCTTTCCATGGGCTAGAGAGCCACCAAAGAGCCAGGTCTTACGTCGCTGTATATCTTCCCAGCAATGCTAGCGTGGCAGCACCAAACACACCATCAACAATGGCGGATGTTGCGTTACTATTGATGCTCATGGCTTTGCGAACCTACAACGATATTCAAACACGGTGAATCCAACATGTTTGTGCAGCTCACTGTAATTTGTATAGGCGGATATTACAATCGAGCTGCGTTTAGATAGATTAGCTGGCAGCTGCTATTTCAAAAACGGCGGTCACAAGTTTCTGTGCGTCTTGTTGGTCACGGTAACCTCGCCCCAAACGGTTCTTACTTCTAGACCAGCAATGTTTTGGTGCTACTTACGAACCACTTTTCCTGGTTCAGAGCTTGTGCTTTGGGTGTCGAAAGACAAACAACTGATTTGAAACTAGGCTCTGGCTCTGAACCAGCCTTGGTGGAAAAGTGGTACATGTGCACCTAATGGTTCAAATATAATACCCTGAAGGGAGTGCCACGTGTATCAGCATGATAATGCACCAATACACACAGCAAGACTTGTGACAAAATGGTTCGATGAACATGAAAGTAAAGTTGAACATCTCCCATGGCCTGCACAGTCACCAAATCTAAATATTATTGAGGTATTTTGGAGGAGCAAGTCAGAAAACGCATCACATAGTGACCTGGCCACTGTTCTGGAAGAGGAATGGCTCAAAATCCCTCTGGCCACTGTGAAGGACTTGTATCTGTCATTCCAAGACAAACTGATGCTGTATTGACTGCAAAAGGAGGCCCTACACAATACTAATAAATTAACTGAAACACCTGGTCTAAAACCTTTAGTGTACGCAAACTTTATACATCAGGTGGCAATAAAGTAAAAAAAAAAAAGGGTCAAACCTGATTTCACACCGTCTTTATGGGAGAATACGCATTTGACAAAATAGCAGAGCAACAACTAAAAGTTCAAGAGAAAAATTATATCTATAAAAATCACTCTGATGATATCTGTCATAGCATAGCCTGCTAATACGGCTTCCACAAATGTATTTGCGTGGGTGTGTGAAGTCAGTGGGTGTGTGTGTGAAGTCAGTGGGGGTCGCCAAACCAGGGCAAACGGACAGGAAACAGAGCAGAAGGACAAGCTGGACTTCCTGTCTGTGCAGGAACACAATGAGATGACACCCTGCAGCAGTGCACCATGCCTGAGCCTGCTGAGACACAGTTCATATAATAGACTGTGTTTGTTTACACACACACACAAATCAGATTTGGTAACATTTAGTGTGAACACACAGCAGACTACGAAAGCTTTTTTTCTCAGATCTGTGAGATATAAAGTCACAATTTCGTGTTATAAAGTCAGAATTATGAGATATAAACTTTTAATTTTTAACTTTTTAAGTTTATATCTCACAATTCTGACTTTATAACTCGCAATTGCGTGAACATGAGTGAGAAAGAAAGGGTTTCTATATATGGTCAAACTCTTGCTGGTTCATTAAACTGATTCTGTAAACCAGAGCAACATGTAAAACATTTCAAGGATACTAAAGTGAAACTAGTCTAGGACTTATTGTGGATCCTGTCTATAACAACCAGTCCTGTGAAGCGGTCCAGCCCAGTGTTATCGGTGTGTGAATGAGGTAGCACCCTTCATCTCCATTTCACACACTTACAAACACACAGCTATTCAACACCCTCAGTGACAACAGACACATTTGGACTGAAAAGCAGTATTTGAACACCACCCACAAAGACTACGACTAGCCAAACATGGTAAACGCATTTCACCTGACTCATATGACGTGTCAAATGACACCCAACACGTCGCAATGTTTACTAGTACAGTAAAAAATGCCTAGTAATGCAAACATCAGCAGAACATCCTCACTACTGACGCTGATGTTTGCAAAGAACGATGCTTCAAATGCTCCTCAAAACTGGCCACTGACATTCAGAAGTGTTTTTAAACTGATTAAACCAGCGAAACATCTTCAAAACAAGCACATGACCCCAAGTTCAGCCTTTTACTATCATGTAACTGAAATTACTCTGAATTACAACAAGATCTTTCATAGTAGTCCTCAAACACTATCAAGTCAGATCTATAGGAAAATAATATACCACTAAATGAGTGTATACTAACTCCAGCATCAAGTATAAACACTACACATTTTGGTGTGGTACCACACAGTATATAAATATATCATTCAATACCATGGTAAAAAAAAATATATCACTAGACCATCATGTTGCATATTATTCCATCGACTGTACTAATAATGCCATCAAAGAACAAATAAATCAAATGAGCATAATACACTATGTAGTATACATACTACTGTACTAGTCTATATATATATATATGCTATAGAATACTGAATAAACCTTATATAGGTGTATATATTATATGATCTAGTGTATATCTTAATATCAACACTATTGAATCTAGTATGAATACTACAGTACAGTCTAAACTATATAGGCTAGTATACTTGTAAATCCCATGTTACTACCATGTGTTTTTGGAAATGGTACCTTGGAAATACTATGAAACTCATTTAAGTATCTTGGAGAATGAATATGGTACTCAGTATTGGCATCTGATACCATCACTGTACATATATGACCTCGAAGCACAAGCAGGTCCCTCAACTTCACTCTTTCCTGAACACACTATAACATACTATACATCCAGACACAGCAGATATCTGATATCCGAGAGCGCGCAGACCACCAGGGCGTCCCCGAAACGCGCGTTCAGGGGCGGCGGTAAAATCCGCGTATGCTCACCTGGTGCAGCGTCTCGGCCGGCAGCTGCGACGCCCGGAACAGCTCCGCCACTTTCCCCGCCGCCGGTTTGCCAGTGCTGTCGGGCTGACAGAGCGCGTACAGCCCGGAGTAACATCTCTGCTCACTGTCGCTCAGGGAAATGAAGGTCCCTCCGGTGCCCGCGGCGGATCCCTGATCCATCCCCGAGCGCGAGCAGCAGACGCCGGGGCGTCCAGACGTACGGCCTCTCCGTGGCCCTGTGGCGGAGGGAGGCGCGTCCGCTTTGCGGTGCTCTAGTACAGGCACATATTAACACGCGCGCGCGCGCGGGCTGTGAACTCAGATGAAGATTTGCTAAATCTCTCTCAGTTCCACATCCGACCGCACAGAGGCGCCACACAACCACACAAAACATTCACTGCACACAACAGGTTAAATATTTAGTGCTAATATCTACAATTTTATTGAATAATTACATTGATTTTTAATTTTATATTCAAGATGTACAAGATATAATGTTGTAGATTTTAAGTTTACGTTTCTTTTGAAGATTAAAATGTATTTAGACTTTTATTAATTAGACTTATTTTCATGTTATTTAATATTTAATATTTCAATTTATATTCACGATTTGTACTTAAAGACTTAGGCCTATTTATATTTAAAATGCTACATTGATATTCAATATTTATATTTACATTTTATATTCATAACATAAATATAACATACATTTGCATTTAACATTTTATATTTACATTTGCATGTAATTTTAAATATTTAATATTATGAAAAATATACATTTTAAAATTGCATGAGGCACTTCTGCTGTTTATTTATTTAACTTTTATAAATTTCAGTGGCAAACTGTATTAATCTCTATGTATCTGACATTAATTATTTACTGGACACTACAAATGATGAACAAATCACAGATATTTAGATTATGTTGAATGAATCAACTTTATGGGCCTGTATTAAATGACCTGTTTGAGTTTGAAAAAGAATCCATTAGATCTCTACTGCCATCTTGTGTCGGGTAAATGAACTCAGAGTAGTGGGGTGATGATCTGTTATGGTAAATGAAAGGTTTCATGTTTGAGCTCCACAACGGCTGATTCATGAACTATCATCGTTGTGCCCTTGAGGTAACAACAGAAGAACTGAACCTTTAATAACTAGCAAGCCAGCCACATTTGATTTCAGCTGGCTACGTTCACACTGTCTGTTTGGATTGACAATCGCATTTACTTACAGGTGTGAGTCTCGAAATGTCCCATTCACACAGCAACGAATACTGTCTGTATATGAACGTGCAACGGGAGTCAAGCCCATATTCTCTAACCAGTAAAACAGCGATTGTCAATGTCAAAATGATGGCCAATCAGATCAAAGAAGGCGGGGCTTACTATTCACTGCAGAGTAGTGTGAATCCAAACGTTACGCGTTTAGTTTTTACAGTGAAAGAGTGCGTGCGTTGTAAGAATAAACTTTTATAAGTAGCTAAACATTTAATATTTGTCAACTGCTGGATATGGATATGTTTAACGACTCACAGTAACATACAGTGATGCAAACTACTCAACTTTCGTAAAGTAATTTCGCCATTTTGAATCGAAAATATGCTATCTTTTAATAATGGAATGTGACCAGATACATTTAAAGACATTTTTGACATATTAGACATACAAACAAGAGTAACTGTGTGCATTTTTTTTTAACGTTTTTATTATTTGCAAAGAGTTCAAATGTATTACTTCACAACTATATACACTCTAAAAAATGTTGGGTTGAAAATGGACAAACCCAGCGGTTGGGTTAAATGTTTGCCCAACCTGCTGGGTAGTTTTATTTAACTCAGCTATTGTTTAAAAATTACTGTATAGCTTGCTTAAAAAGTATGTTGGAAATTAATATTTATTATTTTTGTTTAATAAATGAACAAGCCAGCCATATAGTAATTTTTAAACAATAGTTGGGTTAAATAAAACTACCCAGCAAACATTTAACCCAACCGCTGAGTTTGTCCATTTTCAACCCAACTTGGGTTGTTTTTAACCCAGCATTTTTATATAACTAGACCTGAAACTTCTTTTACCATTCTTATTTCTTCTTTATTATAAATCCCTTTTAATCCTTTAATTATTTAATTTCTTTAAATAAAAGCCCCTTATGGCCTTGCTTTAAGTTACCGAAATCATACATGAAAAGCAGAAACACGCGTTTGTGCAGCGTAGACGACACACTTTATGGCGTGACAGACAACTGCGTTTTCTGAGAATATATGATTCTGAATCCTGAAAATGTACTGGTGTGAGTTCGGTTACAGAATGCGGTTGTCACTGGTCTCTGTGTGTGAACGTAAACATATTAAGGACTCAAATACAGAACAGACAGCCGTATTCTGCAGCTGTGTGAACATATTTCCGGTCATCTTGGACTTTGCTCATATTAATGCATCCTGAGTTACTATAAAAGAACCTTCCGGATGATTGATCTATCCCACTAGAAAGGAGGAGCTGAAGAAGGTACAGTATAGCTCTTGAGGGTTAACTGAAACTCTCCTGTGAACAATAGTTCACTTAGTTAGCAAAGCTTGACATTTTATGACATTTATATGTGACAGACACTTATCTAACAGCTTCATTCTTCTAAAGGGAGAGTCTCATATGATCCTGTTTGGAATTTGCTGATGTGGAAAAAGTACATCCTATGAAGCACAGCAGAATCCCTGTTTTTTTAATATGCAAAAAAACAAACAAACAAAAAAATCGAATTAAACTTCCAGAAAACAAGATAAATTTCCATGAGTAGCAAGATTGTGAAAGATTTTCTGTCTTGTTTTCAGATATCTTGAATTAGGTTTACCCTGTTGGCAGTGTTGTTTCTTGTTTTAAGCATAAATTTAACAAAATGTAGTGAAGTTTATGCTTAGAAAATTGCCACGGGCTATCAGAAGAAAAAAAAAACATAATTCAAGATATATTCTCTGAAAATGTAATATCTAATGCTATTTTGCTTACAAAGTACATTTATCTTGTTGTAAGCTTGTTTACTTTTACATGACAAAATATTAAGCAAGTGAATTATTTCAGTGATCTTACAGTAAGGTACAATATTTGCTTTTATATAATATTTAAAGAGTATATATATATATACACGAATAGTGTTAGTGTTTTTAGTTTTTTATTGTTTTTTTTTTTTTTTTGAATGACGTCTCTTTTGCTTACCACCAAGGCTGAATTTATTTAACCAAAAATAGTTGAAAACAGTAATATTTTGAAAAAAAAAAAAAAAAAAAATTCAATTTATAATAAAATATATTCAAATAGCAAACAGATCAAATGTAATTTATTCCTGTGATCAAAGCTGAATTTTCAGCATCATTACTCCAATCTTCAGTGTCACATGATCCTTCAGAAATCATTCTAATATGATGATTTGATGCTCAAGAAACATTTCTGATTATTATCAATGTTGAAAACACATTTTTTCAGGATTCTTTGATGAACAGGAAGTTCAAAAGAACAGCATTTATCTGAAATAGAAAGCTTTTGCAACATTATAAATACCTCTTTTCATCAATTTAATGCATCCTTGCTGAATTCTGTGTTCATTTCTTTAAAAATACTGACCCTGAAATATATATATGAAACTTGAGGTATGCCAATAAATGAGTAAACCTGATCTCGTTATTATTAGGTGAAAAATTAACCGCATTGAATGTTTCCTCATCTTGCAGTGTCAGAACTTTGGTTAACCATCAAACTTGTCTGATGTGTCTTTTTCTAGTCTTGTAGGAAAAGCTTTCATCTCAACAAGCAAAGGGAAGATGCAGAAGAAGTGGTTTGTTTCAATCATCAGGGGTTCACAGGAAGAACAGCCTTCATCTGAGAACTGATTTCCCTTGTATTTTTCAGAAACAACCCATGTCTGACCCACCTACACGAGTACGGCATCACTTTGAAGTGCTGTTACCGATGACACATCATAAAAATGAAACAACACAACTTTAAACAACAGAAGAAAGTCATAAGTCAAAATGACGCTCAGATTCATGTTGATATCACACATCGTACAGCTGTAAACAGCCGGTGTTTGCTGTGTTTACATATTGAGATGAGAAGACGGGTATTATTACAGAAGAAAAAAAACTGCGAGGGGATGAAAACAACGCAGGTCAGCGCCGGCACATCTGTTGTTATGATGAAGAAAAATCATATGCATTTGCATTCATATGCACTCACAGACCTGAGTGTAAACAGGAGAGCTGTTTACGCACTCCCACACTATTTCACTTTATTATTTCACAGCTGAAACAATCCAAGCCAGCCAAGCAAGCAGGTCTCCTTTTAAATGAACATTTATGTTCTCAGCTCAGTTTTTTTAAGACTATATTTGAATAAATGGTGTTTGTTCTGGCTCTCTCTCTCTCTCTCTCTTGCTCTGGAGGCAGGGTTAGTCATTGCTTAACCATTAAGCAGCTCTGTCCAGCCCTTCGTATCTCATGTTCTGAACGGTTTATAATTTCTGAGCGCTGAATTCAGTGGCATATGTGTTAAAGTTCACCCAGATAGAGAGATGCTAACCGCAGTTCTTCTTCTGATACTCCTGCCGCCCACGGTAGCACATCTTTGTAAAGGTAAAACATCTCAAGCTTTCCCCTCAACGATCGGAAATTGTGTGAATGGGTGTCTGTTTGAGCGAAATTGTTTTCTTCTGATCTTTGCGCATGCCGAGGGTTGGTCATTTGTTCTCAGTTTAGACTAGCTGCAGTCATTTTCAATCTCACAGTGGAAAGAAAACCTGGAGAGCTCTTTGATCCATTTGAGAGGCTGTTAAAAATGAATATACTAGAAAATGTGTTCAATCAGATAGAATCGGTCTCTCCTTTTTAAGTTCAATTAATAAACTGAAGGAGCTCAGGAAAAAAACATGCTAAGAACAGATTCCGGGTTATGTTTCAGCCTAAACTCAATAGACAGAAATAAGAAAAATACAGAATAGATAGAAATTATATCGAAATATATCGAAAATGATGTTAAAAAAAAGAGTTAAGTGCAATAAGCCACAGAAAAGAACTCAATGCTGTGCTCGCACGCACCTCTAAGACAGTGTGCGATCCCGAATTCAGATTATGTGGCCAAATACGCACAAAATTATGTCAAAAATTATATGAATATTCACATAAACAGTTGGGTATGTCTTAAGTGAATGTAAACGTTTGAGAGAGAAAACGCGAGCGTATCAGTATATTCGCTTTTAAAGTGACGGCAGTCTAATAAACCTGCTGCCATCTGTCATTAAAGTTAATCCAATAACAAAAGACAAAGAGAAAATCACTCGCTGCTCTTGACTGAATAACTTTTATAGCTTTAATAAGAATCAGTGTTTATTCATAAAGTGAAGACAAAGCAGTTTTATTTTTACATTTGATTATTCAATTTCTGTTTAGTAAATGATTGTATTACATATTGCATTGTTTATCACAATTTTCCCCCAATTCTAATTTTAAAAATCTCATTATATTATATAAAAAAAATCTAATATATCTCATATTATTTGGGGAAATAATCTAGTTGTTACAGTAATGCAAAAAAAAAAAAAAAATGTTTGTTGTATTACCTTTTTAAATTTAATGTATTTAAATGTAATGTAATAAAACACTAAAAAATACTTCAAAAGTAAAATATCTGTGTGCATTAATGAGAATTTTATTAGAAATGTCCTTAACTGTCATTTAATCAATGTTATTCAGTTCAATTCACATTTATTTGTATAGCGCTTTTCACGATACATATCGTTTCAAAGCAGCTTTACAGAGAATGCATGTCAACATTACAATTTAGAGAATACAGTTAGCTAATAATGTAATAATTTAGGCAATTTAATTTACAGTCACTGTTAGCAGTTTAATTGAAGGTAGAAGCAATGAGCTCCTGGAAATAATAAATTACATATTACCAATAATTAGGATATATAGAAATTTGGGAATGTGCGTGTTGATCCAGATGTTGCGTCATCTGAAGTCCTTGCAGGAGTTGACGCCGTCTCTTCAAAGGTGTTGGTCATCTGAGGTCTTCTTAAGAGGATCCAAACTGAAGCTGATGTACTCTCTAGTCAACATAGAACATAAAAGCAAATGGAGAATAATTAGCATAGCTGCTGTTCATAACATTAAGCAAAGATAGTCATGTGCAATTGATCTGATATGAGATGCATTATGTGAATGCTTGGCTAAAGAGTTGCGTCTTTAATCTAGATTTAAACTGGGTGAGCGAGTCTGAGCCCCGAACATTATCAGGAAGGCTATTCCAGAGTTTAGGAGCCAAATGTGAAAACGCCCTCCCTCCCTTAGTGGACGTGAAGGATTGTAGGGCGATAGAAGATCGGTTAAGTACACAGGAGCTAAACCATTTAGCAGTACTTTATAATCGATATGGAACTTAATAGGTAACCAGTGAAGAGATGATAAAATTGGTGTTATATGATCATATTTTCTTGACCTTGTAAGAACTCTGGCAGCTGCATTTTGGACTAATTGTAGCTTGTTTATTCTAATATAACACCCAGGTCTTTAAATGCAAATTGTAGTCTGGGAGATTCTGTGTACAGGTTTTTTGGCCCAAGAAGTAATATTTCAGTCTTATCTGAATTTAGTAGAAGAAAATTACTAGTCATCCAATGTTTTACTTCTTTAACACACTCTGTCAGATTGGATAATTTGGAGATTTCATTTGGTTGTGTTGAAATATATAACTGAGTATCATCGGCATAGCAGTGCAAACTAATTCCATGTTTTCTTATAATATCACTGAGTGGCATCATATATATTGAAAATAGCAGAAGGCCTAACACAGATCCTTGCAGCACTCCATAATTTACTATCGGTTTTCCCCCGTTTAAATAGACAAAATTGTGACGGTCTGATAAGTACGACCTAAACCACATTAATGCCTGTCCCTGAATACCAGTGTAATTTTGTAGTCGATCTAGGAGTATTTTATGATCTATAGTGTCAAACTCAGCACTGAGATCAAGTAACACTAGTATTGAGACATTGAGTATTGAGTTATATTAGTACCACTGATATACTATTATAAATTTTGTTAATAATTTGAATTAGAATTTATTTTTTAAATATTTTGTTTTCACTTTACTTTTAGTTTTGTTGTGTTTAGTTTCATTGTGTTTTTGTAATTTTATTAGTTTTTTTTTTTTTTTTAATATATGTCTACATAATATTAATAAAATTAATTTTATTAGTTTTTTAATACTTCATGTTAAACTAAATGAAAAGTTACCTTGGAAACTATCTGAAAATAAGTTTGTTTAAGTTTTTTTTATATTTTCAATTGTTTTATTTATCGTTTATTTTGTTTCAACAATTGTTTTATGGTTTTAGTTTAAGTTAACAATAATAATCCTGCATTTAATGCAAATAATAATAATATATATAATATATTTTTATATAATATATTGCATAATGCTCCTAAAATAGGCTTCACTGTCTTTATAACTTTTTTTATTATTATTTTGTAACTTTTTTGAGATATTCGCCTACCAGGGAAAAGGAAACTCAATTCACTCAATTCAGGATACGTTTAAAGGATAGAAGAAAGTAAAAATGTTCTGAGGGAGTGTGAAATTGCAGTAAAATGAGACTTCAAGAGAGTTTAAATAAGGATAGAAATCATCGCTGAAGCGTCTAAACATCATAAACTTGATTATGCCACTTTGTTGTCTGACCAAAAAGACAGACTGAGTTTCTTGTTTGGTATCTAAGCTTATCTCATTCTCTTCAGTATCTTGAGAAACCACTGAGAAATAAAGTGACCAATGAATTCCCAAACGAGGATCTTTTAGGAGGACGGTAAATAAGGACACACTCAGCAGAAGCCTTATCAGCCCGCAAAGAACAGGAAGTACACACATCTACACAACAACAACCCAAGATTTCTGTGAATAAATGAACTCTTTTTCTCTCTCTCTGTAGACAGCACAGATGGATTTAAAGTCAGACTCAGCATTAAGACGGCCCTCGGAGATAATGCAGTAGGGTTTGGTTTTGTTTCTCCTCTTTTCATTTGGTTTCATAATTTCATTCGGACATATTGATCTCGTGTGCATTCTGTTAAATAATTTAACATTTTCTCTCTCTCCCTCTTAGTATGAATGGAATGAGAATGAGATGTTTCTCTTCCAGTCTACTCTGGCGTTTGCAATGAGGAAACATACTAATCAAGACACATATAAGTGAGTAGACCACCACTTTCCCACACACGACCAGCTGACACACCTAACAAAAGATAATCAACACCAAAACTGTTGGCTGTTTTTGTGATGACCACTTTGATTGTGATTGAAAACGTGAGCAGAATGATTTGACCTCAGCCTTTGAGTAAGAGCTGACAGCTGCTCGAGTCATATCTCTTTGTTCGTCATGCATGTGGGGGAGTGGGTCAGATTTTGTCTTCACTGTCAGGACCAAATGTCCCCACAAAACCAGTCAACAGTTGCAACAGTGTGAAACATTGAGGTGCTAAAATGCAACATGGGTTGTTTAGCAACAGAAAGCCAATCGTAAGCTTCCTCACTGCTTGCTTCATTAAATATTCATGTGCTTTGCACAGCTGCAGACACTTACAAGTGCTGTGTTTACATTTAGTACCTGAGGAAAACAGGTTGTATTTTTCAGAAGACTTGAAACAACTAAATTAATGAATCGTTTGGGGACATTTCTAGATGGCAAAACTGGCCTGCTTGTTGTATGCTGTACTTGTCCAATCAGTGTTATTAAAGGCACAATATGTAATTTTTTGCCACCAGAGGTCGCTTATTCAAAACAAAGGCATAGCTTGATGACACCTTGATTTCGCGGAATCATGGGAGGTGTTGTCTTCACGTCTACAGCCAGTGGAAAGGAATCTGACGTGACTTGAGCAGAAATCATATTCATGGATGAGCTAATGTATTATTAACATTACTGTAGTATGAAGCATGGTGTGGCTGAAAGCTGTTGGAGCGGAATGAGGCCGCTGGAGCGATTGCTAATGAGAGACGAGCGCAACACACGGCTCGAGAGCAGCGGGACTTTTATCATTTTACATTTACATTTAGTCATTTAGCCAACACTTTTCTCCAAAGCGACTTACAAATGAGAGTAGTAGAAGCAGTCGAATCAACATGAGTACAATACAAAAACAGTACGTAAGTGCCGTGTCAAGTCACAGTTTCATCAGTAAAGTGCTCGTAGCATGTTTTTTTTAAATAAATACACAAATAGATGGAGAAAGAATAGAAAGTTGAAAAAGAAAGAGTAAAATATAAATAAAAAGTGCTATATTACTGGGTCAAGTGTTGACGAAAAAGATATGTCTTTAGCAGTTTTTTGAAAATGGCTAAAGACTCAGCTGCTCGGATAGAGCGTGGTAGGTCATTCCACCAACCAGGAACGGACCAGGAGAAGGTCCGTGAGAGTGATTTTGTGCCCCTTTGGGATGGCACCACAAGACGCCGTTCACTTGCAGAACGCAAGCTTCTGGAGGGCGCATAAGTCTGAAGTAGTGAGTTTAGGTATGGTGGTGCAGAGCCAGTGGTTGTTCTGTAGGCAAACATCAGAGCCTTGAATTGGATGCGAGCAGCTATTGGCAGCCAATGCAAACTGATGAAGAGAGGTGTGACATGCGCTCTCTTCGGTTTGTTAAAGACCAGTCTTGCTGCAGCATTCTGGATCAGTTGTAGGGGCTTGACAGTGCATGCTGGAAGGCCTGCCAAGAAAGCATTACAATAGTCCAGTCTAGATAGAACAAGAGCTTGGACAAGAATTTGTGTGGAATGCTCCGATAGGAAGGGTCTAATCTTCCTAAAGTTGTATAGAGCAAATCTGCAGGACCGGGCCGTTGTATCTGTGAAGCTTAAACCATCATCCATCACCACTCCAAGGTTCCTGGCCGTCCTGGAAGGAGTTATGGTTGACGACCCAAGTTGAATGGAAAGGTTATGATGAAGTGTTGATTTGGCACCAACCACAAGCAGTTCCGTTTTTGCAAGGTTAAGTTGAAGGTGGTGGTCCTTCATCCAGGCAGAAATGGCTGCGATGCGACCAGCAACCGTCGGATCATCTGGAATGAGAGGTAGAGTTGTGTGTCATCAGCATAACAGTGATAGGAAAAACCATGTTTCTGAATGACAGATCCTAGTGATGACATGTAGATGGAGAAGAGAAGTGGTCCAAGCACTGAGCCCTGAGGTACCCCAGTAGCAAGATGATGCGACTCGGACACCTCACCTCTCCAAGATACCCTGAAATGCCGCAGATGAGCGGTCAAGCATGTGTGTGATAATGCAGCGCTGTTTATCATATTAGATACATTGTTGCGTAGAAAGTTGTTATAATGCTACTCTCTGCGTTCGCTCGGCGGCTGCTATGAGACACTTGTTGCACACTGCAGTAAGCTAGATCGATATCAGACATGGTAAAACATGGTACTCGCGGTAAATCAAGAAAACAAGATTTAAACAATAAGATTTACAGTGTTGAGCTGTATAACATGATTCGTTTTCTGTCGATCAAAGTATCCAAACAGTTGCTCACCTGTCTAATAAAACACACAATATATTAAAGCGTCTTTGGTGTTTCCAGGGTTTCTACAAAACAAAACCAGAAACTGTGGGTAATGTGGGTATGATGTCATTGATAGGCAAGGCACGGACACGGTTCGTCTCCTGGTTAAAATTGCTGGATTTAAACATTCTTGGAAACATTTGGGATAATGTAAGTACACAAGTCAACAAAATATAAAACACTGTTCTAGTGGTTTTTGGATACTTTAATTACTTAATTGCTTTGCTTTAGTTGCGTTCCATTGCTTTGTGTTGCAGCTTTGCGTTACATTACATTGCATTATGTTACATTACATGACAGAGGGGTTAACAATTTCAGATTAACCAATATTATAGATTGCTTTGCGTTACATTACATTACGTTATATTACACTGCTTTATGTTACATTAAAAATTACAGAGGGGTTTACCATTTCAAGTATTAAATCTTAATATCCGCGGGTTTTTGTAGCGGTCTGCCGCAATATTCTACTCACCGCTTATCAGCCATTGGCATCACTGGTAGAGTTTTCCTCTGGCTAACATCACTTCTTAACGCAAGGCAGTAATTTGTATCTATTGAGGAACATAGATCATGTACTGTTCCAGTCTAATGCGGTGTGTCCCCCAAGGCTCCAATCAAGGCCCAGGGCTCTACGGTAACATTTTTCTTTAGAAGCACTTGTGCTCTATATAAAAAAAATGTAGGAGCACAGTTAAAAATTTAAGAGCACTTTCTGATCAATAACAGACATTAACTTTCCCATTACAGGGCGATATTTTCCCCTTTAAGTTTAATTTCCTGGGGCATTTGTACCATTATAAGAGCATTTTTTCTAATCTTATTAAATGTATGCATCATATTTAATCAATTTCTTAAATTAAAATAGAAAATTTGTTTTTAAATATTAAACAATAAATTCAGTTACAACAATAAGACCCAATCAGACTGTTAACAATCAAAAAATCCATCTTTGCACTGCAGAAGTGACACAAAATCTCCATCTGAAGTGGTATTATTTAGACACATCTATATAGACTGCTTAATGCAGTTCATTGGTAAATAATGTTGTACAAATGTTTTTAAACATAATTTTTTGAATTTATATAAAAAAAAAATCTTTAAAAGTTTAATATTTTAAGTAAAAACAATCTATGTAAAGTGTAACTATGAAAATAAATGTAAATATGAAAATAAAAGAGCCAGTAGGTGGCGGTAAATCTTAATGTGCGAGTCATTCATTCAGTCGTTCAAAGCGCAGATTCATTCAGGAATCACCGTTGCTTGGAGATGCGCAAGGCTCTGGTGAGCCTTTGTTTGAAATTATTGTCACAAAATCGAGCAAAAACAAGCAGTATTGTGGCTAAAATGTTGTCACTTAATATCAGCTTGTTTATTGGACTTCAATCAGATCAATACCGGTTACATCACTTGCCCACCGTGACCGCGGCACCGCCCCCCACCGTCGCTTTGATTTTTTTATAGTAATAATAATCATTTAGTTTAGTAAGAAGATAGACACTACAGTTAAAAACTGAACGCGTCTGCTTAATTCAATGAGCCGAACGAGAGTCGCAGCACAGATCAGCAGCAGGAGTCAGATTTCACCTCACTTCACCCATTTCGCCTCATTTTTTTTGACAAGGGGATGGGTAAAGATTTGGTTGCAAAGCGAAATGTACAGGCGCATATTTAAGCCAGTTTGTCATTGTACTGTTTTGGTGTTGTGTTTTTCATTAAGAATAATAATGAACCCACCCACCATTCAAGCAATTGCCGCCTCCGAATTGCCGCTACTTCAAAAGTGAAAGTAATATGCGCACAAGCATTCATAAATCAATTTTTGGAGGCATTTTTGCCCCAAGCCCCCGTTAATTTCCAACCTTGATTATGATAATCCAAATGTAGTATTTCCAGTTAATTTGGCTGCAAAGAAACAGCAGCATGAGACGGTCTGGTAAGTGCGCGTGGCTGCGTCACACCTTGTAAACAATCTCTGAAGTGTAGTCGGGAGCACACGTCTTTTACACTTGCTCTGCTGACTGAAGCAAAGTCTTTGAATTAAGGTATGAAAAGCAGCCGATTGCAGTACAAAACATAACTGTTGTTTAGCTTAGATGCATATTGGGAGCTGTACTTTTTATTCCGAGTGTAGATCTATTCATGAGAATTGATCGGGTCACTCGCACCAGTTCACCTACATATTTTTTCAGTCGCACGCAGTTATTTTCAGGAGCAAATGCGAGTGAAATGGGCGCACTGTAGAGCCCCTTCGGCAAATAATTTGAAGGCACGGTCTCAGATTCCATTGCTACGCTGCTGACACGCAAATCTATATCAGCTTCCAGGCCTGACCAGCATTTTAACAGCCTTCCTTATCTTCTTGCCTTTGTTGTAGCATGTTTTTTTTCTGTTACTTTTTTTCTCACTTAGAATTGGGAATTTGAACAAACTCCTAACCCAAAGTAGCAAACTTTGGCATGTTTCTCATCCCACTCTGTTTGCCCTAGGATAATATGTCAATGATTTGTGCTCAGACCTTCAGATTTTCGCCTAGATGATATAAAACAGGTGGAAAAAAAAAATCTCATAGCAACACACTAACCACCACTCACCCTAACATAGTTTTGTGCTGGCAAGTATCGCTCACATATATTTCTATAAAGCTCCACAAAGCTATCATTTAGTGAATTTAGTGAAATGAAGTGTCACGTTCACAGTGTGATATATTTAACAGAGTTATTTATATCATATATTATTCATTTGAGAGATAATTTAAAGAAACTTTCAAATTACAATCATTAAGAATCTACTTAAATGAGATAAATTACGTGCTTTAAAATGAAATCTGGCATAGACGAATATCACATATCAGGTAATGTTGCTGTCTACATGCTTTTTCTCCAAACGAGATATGTGCAATGAATAGATATAATTTTGTGTAATGACAGACCTATGATCTAGCAGCAATTTTACACATTCAATAATAACAGTGATCAAATACAGGTGAAAAGAAAAATGCATGATGTCATTTTAAGACTGACCTGTTTTAGTGGATTAAATGTATTTTTTTAAATGTTTTTCGCCTTAATTATATTCATGCAATTGAGCCGCACTCTCAGATGTAGGGAAAGCAAGACTGATTAATTTAACGAGTAATTAAGGGCCGATATAAACGCTAATGGGTCAAGGGAAATCAATTCCGGTTAACCTTTCCCAGCCAGATATCGGCCCCTAACGATTGTGAAATCTCACAGCTGAAGTGTTGCAGAGATGCTTCAGGCTTGTTTGTGAGAGAAGCGCAGTATTGATTGATGTCGAGACGCTGGTTAGGGAGCGTGTGGTTCTTTTACAGCATCATGTTACATTGATGAGACGCCTGCGTCTGCTTGATTCTTACTGGCTGCATCCAGTATATAACCGGGAAACCAGGTCTACTGACATTGTGATTTACATGGCAACCATTTTATTAATATCTAAGAATCCTTAAAACAAGATACATTTACTTGAGAAGCAAAACTGCATAAAACAATGAGACTTCAGAGAATATACACTACCATTAAAAGGTTTGTGATTAGTACGATTTTATTTTTAAATGATTCATCTCTTCTGCACGCCAAGACTTCATTTATTTGATCATTTGTCTAATTTGTCTAATGGTGATGCATTTTTTTCAAGATTCTTTGATGAATAGAATGTTCAAAAGAACAGCAGTTATATTAAATAGAAATATTTAATAACTTCATGCCCAAGTAAAATATCTTTACTTTTCATTTTTGAACAATTTAATGCATCTTTGCTAAATAAAAGTGTTAATAAAAGTTTTAAATTACTAACCCCAAGCTTTTGAACGGTACTCTATGGCAAATTAAGTTTGTCTCTTACCTCATTGGCAAATATATATTTTTTTAAAGTATTTGTTGACATATTTCCTTTTTAAATAGGAAATTTGGACATGTTAAAGGGCTCATCCTTTAAAAAAAAAAAACACATCCAATAGGATTTAGCATCACAGTCACACAGGTGATATTAGTAGAAGGGACAATCTCATTGTTGAGAGCATTTGGTTGGTCAAAAATCGGTCATCAAATCAAATAAGTCATCAATATTTTTTTTTGTTTTCCCAGATGTTTGTGACTGCTAAAAGTTAACTTTGTCAACTTTTAGAAGTACACTTGGTGATTTAAATTGGACTAATTAGAATAGTTAAGAACTTAATTCAAAATATATTCTCTAAAAAAAGTCTTATTATCCCACACAATTTTGCTACTCACACTCGCAAACAAAAATAATGATTTTTTTTTTGCTGTGTATATGTGTGCTTGTGTGAGGCTGTTTTATCGGTTCCAGTGCATTTTCTACGATGCCCTCCATTAAAAAAAAAAAAAACCCTCACATTTCTAACCATTTTTCCAGTACTGCAACCAAAATCACCACATAACTAACACCAGCCACACCATTATCCTCACAAAAATAATGGTTACATCTAATTGGTCTTGTTTAAATAATCTTTTTCAGCACTGCAAACATACTGGTGTGCAATGATACGCAAAGAGTGTCGTTCGTGTTTGTGGTGACGTCACCAGATGATCCAACCCAACTGATCCCCAAAGAACAAGTTGAACAAGCAGTGAGGTGAGTCAACACTCTGTGCTGCAGGTTTATAGGTTTAGACTTTATGTGCTGATAGCTTACTAGATGGTAGTGTCTGTGACAAGTAGACTGCACATGGGCATCAACGTGACATGCTATTGCAAAAATGATGGCTGTTTTAAACAAAGTGAGTTGCCTTGCTGAATGCTGAATTATACAGTATAAGCAGCTATCCTTGTGCGCTTAATTGTATTTAATGTGCACTTGTAGTGTACTTTAAATCTTAAACTGTTCTTGCAGATAATATAATATTCATTTTTTATTGATTACATTTTATGAATTAAACAGCTCGTAACATACTTTATCACTAGAAAAAATTGAAATAACCTGTTAAACATGAAAGTATTTTGTAGTCATTTGAAAGGTCAGTTCACCCAAAAATTCAAATTATCCCAGGATTTACTCACCCTCAGGCCTTCCTAGGTGTATATGACTATCTTCTTTCAAATGAACACAATTGGAGATATATTTAATAACATCCTGGCTCTTCCAAGCTTCATAATGGTAGTGAATGGAGGGCGAGATTTTGAAGCAAAAAACAATATGCATCCATCCATCATAAAAATAATCCACATTAATAAATTAATAAAGGCCTTCTGAAGCTAAGCGATGGATTTTTGTAAGAAAAATATCCATGTTTAAAACTTTATTAACTATAAGAACTAGCTTCCGGCAGATGGACATACGCATCGTTTTGCGGTGGAAGAGTGACCTCTGACCCGACGCATCACACGATGACGAGGGTGGAAGCGCAGAGGATAGAACAAAACAAAACACCGGTCATGAATTAGGAGTCTAAAATGAGGACATTTTATATATATTTTGATATAAGAAAAGAGGAGCTTGAGTTTGTTGCACAGCCCTTATTGTTCACGTCAAATTACTCTTGTGGCGCAAGTCGACTTGCGCAGTATGCATACGGTCATCCGCCGAAAGCTAGTTATTTTAGTTTATAAAGTTTTAAATATTGATATTTTTCTAACAAAAACCCATCACTTTGCTTCAGAAGGCCTTTATTAACCCCCTGGAGCCGTATGGATTACTTTTATGATGGATGGATGAATTTTTTTGGGCTTTAAAATTCGTCTGAAAGAAGATATACACCTAGAATGGCTTGAGGGTGAGTAAATCATGGGTTTTTGGGTGAAAAGTGTTCTTTAAAATTGAGTCATGATCCCTAAAGAATTAGAACCTCCTAATTTTCCTAAGAGTGTATAGCAACTAATGAATCAGAAGTCTCGCACATTCAATATCCGTCTTTCAAAATAATGTGGATAGGGCATCTAGCTGTGTGATACTACTGATTCTCCTTCAGCATGCCAGATTCCTAACACATTATTTATTATTACAGGACGAGTAAGCATCGCATAAACAGTGCGTTCTTGTTATCGGACATGAGCCTGGAGTTCGTAGGAATCCCACCGACGCTGGCGGCCCCGATCACATACGACACTCCTCCATGGCTCATCGTGTTTGGTGTGGTCATAGGTGCTGTGGCTGTGGGGATCCTGGCTTTGCTGATGTCTACAGTTAGCAAAAGACGACGGTCAGAAATGTTCTTTTGACAGACCATTTCATTTAAATGTCTGTTTGATGATGCACCTGGTATTAACATCCATCTCAGGTGATCTGATCATCAGACAGACTGTGCCCACATGTGATCAGATTTAGTCTAAAATTTCGTATATGTATGAGCACATTACAGCAGAGCAAACTAAACTAAATATCAAACTGTCGTTTCTCATATGTGCTGTATAGACCTTATGTAGCCCCGCCCCTTTCCAGCGCTGCGCTCGTTGTGTTCTGTCTTCCGGTTTATATTTCCACAGCATGAAGGTAAGATCTTACGGATTTATGAATGAACCGTTTATTTTGGTCTAGTCATTAGTTATGACATCCGCTTCAAACATTACAATGCTCATGATAACTTTCGTTAACTTTACAATAAGTAAATCCACTTCACCAGTTAATTACTCTTCGACAGCGATGCCATAGAAATATACAGAGCTACCGCAAAAACAGAAGTTCAAAGACAAAATTCTTTGATTCTCTGGCCAAATACAAACATTTTTTGGTCCCGAGACTTCCACAGAAGATAAATGTACATGTTTTAATATTTAGACCACTTCTATTATTGATTGCTCTCAGGATGTGAAGAGAGTTTCAACCAGAATAACAAAAAGTGCTTATGAAAAAAATGGCCTACCCTACCTTTAATATTCAATATAGTTAGCATTATTAACTTGCTGCGTTATGAGTAGCTTGTAGTCATTAATACCAGGTGCAAATTATGTCAAATGACAGTAGATACTACCATGTTATCTTCCCTGTATTCTGATCTAACCTGTTTATGATGGTTTACTCACACAGAGCCAAAGACAAGGATGCTGGTTTTGCAGAAGAGGATGACGGAAGAGTCAAAGAGAACGGAACCGCACTTTCAAGCCTTGGCGAGAAAGATGGTGTCTATAATCAAGCGTTCTCAAATGACGACCGCTTCACCCAGCTGTAGACACTAAGGAGAGCCAAAGAGAAAAAGTGAAGCCATTCCATATCACTTAACCTCTAAAAAGCTTCAGATATCCCAAAAGATGATATTCACTGATCCACCTTTTTCCTACGCCCTATGACATTTTGCACAATTTATGGGAGTAGCTTCCATTAAACTCTAAACAAACAGCGAAAGATTTGTTCTATGAACGCAAAGATATGCATTTTAAAAAACTAGGTACAATGAAGTGACTTTATTCTAATCACTCTTCAACCATTGAATATTAAAAGGACATTTAAAAGTGTTAAAGTATTAACAAATTACTAGAACAAACATAATACCCCTCGATTATTTCTTCAGCAATATTATGGACGTGTTAAATACCACTTTAGTAACAGGTCTGTATTATGTAACATACATTGCCTTAAGCCGGGTGCACACTGTGCGATTTATAATAGTCCTTTACAACTGTTGCTTGTCAGACTGTACAAACATGATTCTCATGTCACACTGTGGGATCTCAGCTGTCATTTATGTCAGACTGTACGACAATTAAGACGCTTTAAAAACGTGTCTGGAGTTTTACATCATCAACCCATACACGTTTGGTGACTGCATTACACACGGGACCAAAATGGTGGCTAACAAATAAATCTCTAGCGTTAATTTTGATCACGGCTTTTCTTGAAAAAATGACATTTTGACGTTCGTCGTAGGGGAATTCACACTGCAGGACTGTGCGGCAAATCTTCTGATTTTGTCTGAGGTAAAATTAGTCTCAGACAACCAAATCGTGGCCAAAATCGCCACAGTGAGCACCCGCCTTTAATCAAAAATGTTCATGGTAACACTTTAGTTTAGGGTCCAATTCTTACTATGAACTGATTGCTTATTAGCATGCATATCAATGCCTTATTCTGCATGACCATATTCTACATCCCATAATCCTACCCAATACCTAAACTTAACAGCTACCTTACTAACTATTAATAAACAGTAATTAAGAGTTTATTGAGGCAAAAGTCGTAGTTAATAGTTAACTGGAACATTGAGTGATAATATTTCCAAGTGATTTCCGTAATTTTGATAGATAATAAATATTGTATTTGCCTGCTTTAGAAAGATTCCAGTAAACACTGCTTATAGAGATCGGAAGTAAAAAGAGGAGACAATTACAGTACATTTCAAAGCATCCATGTGAAAATAAACATAGAAAAACAAGAGATTCTTAGTGCATTCCAGTGAATTATTAATGGGATATCTTGTAAATTAAATTGGGAGAACAGACAACAAATGTGCTTTTATCCTTACCTTATGATTTTAAATGATTTGTTTCAGTCTTTTTGAGTGAAACTTTTTCCAAACTGGAAGGGTTTTGCTAATGTTCCCATTTAGTTATGAAAACATTATTTCTGAATGTTTCCTAAACATTCAAAACATCAAGTTTTTTTTATCTTGGTTGTGTGAATGTTAAGGGAACAGTCCATTTTATAATTTTGCAAACATTATGGGAACGTTACTTCTGAATGTTCTCTGAAAACAACAAAAAAACATTAGACAAATATCCAACTAAAACATTTCAAAAACGTTCCATGAAGGATATATAAATAATGTTTTCATGCTAATGTTTTGCAAACGTCATTATGTTATAATGTTACTGGTCAAACATTTGTTCTTAAAGGTTAGTTCACCCAAAAATGAAAATTCAGTCATTAATTACTCACCTTCGTTCATCTTCGGAACACAAATTAAGATATTTTGGATAAAATCCGATGGCTCAGTGAGGCCTGCATTGACAGCAAGATAATTAACACTTTCAATGCCCAGAAAGCTACTAAAGACATATTTAAAACAGTTCATGTGACTACAGTGGTTCAACCTTAATGTTATGAAGCGACAAGAATACTTTTTGTGCAGCAAAAAAACAAAATAACGACTTTATTCAACAATATCCAGTCATGGGCGATTTCAAAACACTGCTTCATGAAGCTTCGAAGCTTTACAAATCTTTTGTTTCGAATCAGTGTTTCGGAGCGCTTATCAAACTGCCAAAGTCACGCCCCCCAGTGGTGAACCATTGAAATTTCGAAACACTTATGACATAACGAAGCCTTGTTTACTGAAATCACATGACTTTGGCAGTTTGATACATGCTCTGAACCACTGATTCGAAACAAGCAGTGTTTTGAAATCGCCCATAACTAGATATTGTCATAAAGTCATTATTTTGTTTAGTTTTTTGGCGCACAAAAAGTATTCTCGTCGCTTCATAACATTAAGGTTGAACAACTGTAGTCACATGAACTGTTTTAAATATGTCTTTAGTAGCTTTCTGGGTATTGAAAGTGTTAATTATCTTGCTGTCAATGCAAGCCTCACTGAGCCATCGGATTTTATCAAAAATATCTTAATTTGAGTTCAGAATATGAAAGAAGGTCTTACGGGTGTGGAACGACATGAGGGTGAGTACTTAATGACAGAATTTTATTTTTAGGTGAACTAACCCTTTAACTTTGAGTTTAGTTTCAAGGCTGACAGATCAATATACTTTTTAAAAACAAATTTTAAGCAATATGTCCCACCCCCCAACTGTGAAAAAAAACTGTGCTCGTCAAAGCATTTCATGAGGTTTTTAATTTAGCTGACAATGCTACAGGGTAATCCATAGCATATGCTGACGTCTGAATTATGCTCTCATGTGCCTGTTTATTCAGCAACATTGTTTAATGAATTATTAGAGAGAATCAATAATTTATGAAAAGATGATACGCTTCTACACAGTAACAGATTAGGCAATTTTCTAGTGTCAAAATCAAGCATTTTTTACCCATTACGATATGTGGGTTTGTGCATCCATCACACTTCAACTACTTTAATTGATTTGATCCTCCACTGAGTGAGAAAGAAGATTGAAGAATATTAAGAGAAGATCTCCCTGAAGAATATTAGAGGTTGAACTTCTGAGAACGCTTCTATCGTGAGATTTACGGCACACTCTTCCACTAATTGGATCCTCCATCTTCAGGAGCCGCGCACAGGGTTACAGTCACAGGGAGATATTGGACCGATATCACAAGAAAGCTCATTATTGTATTGATGCCCTGTAGGAATACAGAGACCAATACAATAGATCATCACTAGAGTCCTACTGCCGTATTTAATAAGTTCTTCAGGTAGTGGTTAATGAACTCGGCTGCTAACCAAAAGGGCGAAGGTTCAAACCCCGGATTTGTAATAGCTAAACTTATTGCAATTGTTTTAGCAAACATTTTTATGTTTGGATACACCAATGCGGCATACAATATCTTTGTTTTGACAGCAATTAAAATGTAAATGCATATATAACTTTAGAAAAACAATGAAATGTTTTGTGAGTTTCATACAATACTGAATATATGGAATTCATAATCTGATTTATTATAAATACAATAAAATCAGTCTATTTTTATTGCTTGTCAATTTATTTAACATCTAATTTTTTATTAAAACTGCTTTATTTAATGTTTTGTATTGATTTGTTTTTGTTTTGTTGTTTTTGTTTATGGCTTTTGTCATAAAATCGGTGTATTTCACTTATATTTTATACTTGTAGAGCTTTAATGATGATTAACTTCCACCATATAAAGAGTGCAAATGACTTTAATTTAATTACAAATCCCATCTGGATTTCATTTACAAATAAATCTACCATGAAAAAGATCTTTTTCTGACTAAGTCTCTCCATCATGTATGGATAAATGAGAATCCCACTATGTTTCCCCATATTGATCTCTGTCACCTGCGGCAATGCTCTTGCAGGTTGAAGGTTTCAACCAGTCTTACGTTTTAGTTTTCATGCACTTGGTAGATGATTTTATCTAAAGTGATTTACACTGCATTCAAGGTATTCATATTTAATCAGCTAGGAATCGAACCTTGGTGTTGCTATCTCCTTGCTCTAGTGTTACATTTGTACGTCTCTAAGGTTGTTCATATACAGTGCTGGGTAGTAACTGATTACATGTAATCTGGATTACATAATCAGACTCCAAAACTTATGTTTTAAAATAGACTACAGTTGTATTTTTATTGATTATATCATGATTGCTTAATATTCACAAAACGGCAGTAAAAAAATCATAATTGATTCTCCCATCATTTTTTTTATAGGGGCCGTTCACACAGAACATGTTTTTCTATTCCAATGCGCTACTTTTCTATTGTTTTTCTATGTATACAAGTGGTAGATGGACATGTATAACCGTTACGCTCACGGCTCGTGTCTTTTGCAGCGCCGCGCACATGAGTCAAAAATAATTTCGACTTTTACACACAGCACCGCTCAACAATGGCAGTTCCAAAACTGTTTTTAACCACAAAGCGGCCGTTCACACCGAACAAGTTTTTCCATTCCAATGTATCCTCTCCCAAGAGAAACATTTTTGTGATTTTAACATATAAACTAAGCATTCTGGTGCACTCCTACAAGTGAAAATGCAATGGCCTATTGTCACAGTGGATATATATCAAAATGCTCCTCTCTAAGTTCACTTTTGTAGCTGACTAACAACTTTTTTGACATTGAACAGCTTTTCTGAGGTAAATGTTACAGTAAATGTAAAATAAAGCTATTTTATTGCCGCTTTTCCACAGTTGAAACAATCATTGATCAATTAACGTTACATATGACACGATACAGATTTCAGTAAGTTGTACTGGATCTTTCAACATAGCTTCGGTATTCATTCATCCTACATCCATTCATGTTTATTTCATGTTGTAAAGCGGAAGAGATGATCAGTTCACGTGCGCTCTGCCTCTGTTTGAACTGAAGCGCTACAGCAATGTGTCAGTCATACCACAGAGCGCCAAAAAAGATCACAACATGGTCTCACTCCAGTCTTTGGGAAAGTAGCCCATTTTCAATTTATTGTGCCTGTAAACTCACCCTGACACCCCCGAAAAAAAAAAAAAAAAAAACTCTTCGGATCTACACGATTCACATAAATGACATATTTTGATTCAAAACGGCAAATTTCGCTGAAAAGCGACTAGTCTATGTAAACACATGCTAGACGGACATGTACGACCGTTGCGCTAAACTTTTACACGCAGCGCCGCTCATCAATGTCAGTCCCATAACAGTGTACCAATCAGATGACCCCGGAGGCGGGGCAAGCTTTGAAAGCTTTTGTTTACAGTAGCAAGTTTTATTTGAAGGCTACATGGCGGAAGAGGCACTCATAGTGGCTGTGCCCGGATAGCCAGTGCGATTATTTTCTGTTTTTCCATGTCAAAAATAGTAGCTATCTGTTCTGCTGTTAGGCTATTTCTGTTATTACATCACATCTCAAAAGCGCGCCTCGAGCCCCGTTTTTAGACGCAAAGACGTGCTCTGTATGAACGAGCCCCAATTCTTATATGTTTGTATATAATTATACATAAAATTGCCACACAGCATGAACAAATAAATGATTTAATCTTTTTAGTTTTATTTTGAAAAAAAGAAAAAAAAGAAATACAATATTTTAGTTTTACATTTTTGTTTTAGTTATTACTTTTTATTTATTAATAATCATTTTTACACAATTAATTATTACTTTTTCATCAACTTGCGAACTTCCTGCAGTTTCTTCACCAAAACCCTGATGTAATCTAACGTTTAATGCACTTTCTAACAAATTTTCTACGTAATTTTTTCTTCTTTTTTTATATTTTATATCAATAGAGTACAAGATTATCCTATTCAAATCTGTGATATGCACGCACAGTGCTGTCAAATCGATTAATCATGATCAATTACTAATCGTATCTAATATAAAAATTTGTAAATATGTGTGTGTGTATCTCTTTCTCTTTCACACACACACACACACACACACTAGTCAAAGTAATCTAAAAGTAATCAAAAAGTAGTCCGATTATATTACCTAAAATGTGTAATGTAATAGATTATGTTACTAACTACAGTTTTCATCATGCAATTTGTATTCAGTAATAGACTAGAGTTTGTAAGTAACCTACCCAGCTTTGTTCATATATAAACCGTATGTGCCAGCGCTTTGATGTTGTACTTTTCCAGAGTTAGAGAAAATGCACAGATAATGTTCAAAATCTAGAGAATGCAAAGAGATAAAACCATCTGCACAGAAAAACATTAAACTCCCATCGGAGCTGATGACTGACAAGCACCACATCTGTCATTTCTAAAGAAGCATTGCTGGAATTTAAGGTTTTTATTTTACGTGATTCACCTTCCTTGTATTTGTATCCCAATTGTTTTGTTGCTGCTATTGTTCTTGTTTTGTGTGTGTGTTTTTCAATGCAGAGTTGAAATGACTTATGCAATCTGCTCTCTTTGATAAAGCTGTAAACACTGAAAAAACTGAATTTACTGGCATCCTAATGAATAACACCCTTTCATTGTTTTTTTGTTTTACAGCCATACATAATGTATTCTTCACATTGTACGTCTGCCAGAAGGATTGTGCAGAATTTGCATTAATAATAGCATTTAAAGTGCATTTAATTGACTGTGTCTAATCTAAACGCCTAATCTTCTTTAAGAAGCGTATCTCAGCCTAAAGCTGCATGTGTTTGACACTTCCACCTCTGGTTTTGCGATAAAAACAATAACCTGTAAAATTGCCATTTGCCTTTCTATTTTAAAAAGCATATAATTTTGGCTAAACTCACTAATTTACAGCGTAAAACGGCATATTAAAATGAGAAAATGATTGTGACAAGTTGATTGTGCTTATATGAAAGCAATAAAAGAGTTCTTATCCATTTAAAAAATGTCAGAACCTTTTTTAAAAGTTTTGATTGAATTTAGAAACGGTGAAATGATGGCGTGCACACGTTAGTTCCACGGGGATGAGAACTAAACTTGGTTTAAGCATTAACCTGCTGTTAAACCATTTTGCTGTGAAACAGTTGCCACGCACTAAGATCTCAAAGGTATTGGAGGTTACTATGGGATTTTAATGATGCAGCATCAAAGAAAAGTTAGGAAAATTGATGTCAAGTCATTTGAATATCTCCATGGAAACAAGTCAGTTCTAGAATTAATCACAGCGAAAAAGAAGATATTTGAAAATATGGCTATAATATCTGAATGCCAGTCACAGCACGTGTACGCAATTGTTTTACCTTGAGAACAGCAGGGGACAAAGTTCTGTAGTCATTATAACACAAATGAGTTTGGGAAGATCTTTAACTATTATGAGTCATCACATAAACATAAAATGAGGAGATATGTCGTGTTCATAAACCCTGACATTTAAGACGGTCCGGTTAAACAGACTGAGCTAAAATAGATGTAATGACATATACCTGCCGGCATTTTGTGACCATTAAAATGATTTACCTGCTATTATGTCTGGCCTTTGAGCTCATAGAAATCAGATATGATTTTAAATGGCTCAAAATATCAAATCTCGAAATATATATTTAATCAGCTGGCATATGGTGCATCATTTTTTTATTATTATTATTTCCATTTTCCTATATACCAGTCAAAAGTTTGGGAAAATTAAGAATTTTGGTAAGTCACTTATAGTTACCAAGGCTGTATCAAAAATGCATTGTATACATTTATAATAAGGCTGTATAAAAAAATACTATTGTGAAATATTATTACAATTTAAAAGAAGCTTTGCTTTTGAATATATTGTAAAATGTAATTTATTCCTGTGATCAAAGCTGAATTTTCAGCATCATTACTCCAGTCTTCAGTGTCACATGATCCTTCAGAAAACATTCTAATGTGATGATTTGCTGCTTAAGAAACATTTCTGATTATTATTAATGTTAAAAACAGTTGTGCTACTTCATATTTTTGTGGAAACCATGATATTCCATAGTTTGGGGTAAGTATAGATAATAATAAGAACTATTATTAATAATTGAGCATCAAATCATCATATTAGTATGATTTCTGAAGGATCATGTGACTCTGAAGACTGAAGTAATGATGCTGAAAATTCAGCTTTGATCACAGGAATTAATTACATTTTAAAATATATTCACATACAAACCAGCTATTTTAAATTATAATAATGTTTCACAATATTTTTGATGTTTTTACTGTATTTTTGATCAAATAAATATATCTTTGGTGAACATAAGGCTTAAAAAAAAAAATCATAATTATGCCAAACTTTTGACCAATAGTGTAAGGTTTTCATAATTTGTTATAATGCATATTGTAATGTATTATCTTTTTGTAATATCTTTATACTTGAATGATGCGATAAGAAATAATGCATTAAACTTGGAGTTTTAATTAGGAACAAGTAAGTATTGTAATGTATTGTAGCTGTGTGCAACTAATAAAGGAGCCTCCTCAGACTCATCTCACTCCTCTGAGATGAATGGGACGTGTTGGGCAACATTGATTGTCATTAAAGTGCCATTATGGAGTCATTATATTCACTAGCTCTCTTTTGTTTTCTCACAAACTAGATTTCTAGCTGCATAATACTGCCAGTCATTTTATAGTTTCATGATCTTTTTAATTTCACAGAGAAGCTAATGAAGTTTAATGGCAGCTGTATTGAAATGATTTTAAATTGCAATTGAGTGGTAAAGATTAGTTTTGTCTTTATTTATTTATTTCAAGAGACCTGGTATTATTGTGTTAACATTTAGCATTACATTGACAGGCTGTTTGTTTTCCAACATTTAAAAACGCGAGCGAACGTTTGTTCGAACATGAACTGATTCATGTTCAGTCTTTTTTTTATATACCGAAATATTTAGGTAAATGCTATTATAAAATAATATTTTTTGTGAATGTAGTTTCTTGTTGTATTTAGTGTAAACTAACACTATACTGTTGAAAAGTTTGAGTTTGGAAAGATGAAAGAAGTCCAGTTCATTCCAATGAATCAGTTTGATGGGACAGTCCATGTTATTGTAAAATTATTCTCTGATTTATGTCCCATTTGAGTTGTCTTTTTAATGTATTTGCTGTTATTCATTACTGTTTCGACTTGAGTTACACGACGGGGTTGGTAAAAAGTTCTGATGTTCTCTTCTGCTCACCAAGGTTGCGCTTATTTGATTAAAAAAATACAGAAAAAAATACAGAAAAAACAGTAATATTGTGAAATATTTTTACAGAGAACTGTTTTGTATGTGAATATATCTTAAAATGTAATTTATTCCTGTGATCAAAGCTGAATTTTCAGCATCATTACTCCAGTCTTCAGTGTCACATGATCTTTCAGAAATCGTTCTAATACGCTGATTTTGAATATTTCTTATTATTATCAATGTTGAAAACAGTTTTGCTGCTTCATATTTTTGTGTAAACGGATAAAAATTTTTCTTGATTTTTGGATGAATAGAAAATTCATTTGAAATAGAAGCTTTTGTAACATTGTCACATGTCTTTACTGTCATGTTTGATCAACTGAATGCAAAAAAGTATTAATTTCTTAAAAAAAAAATAAAAAAAATGTACTGACCCCAAACTTTTGAACAGTAATGTGTATGTTCAAGTTTAATTCTGTCACCATTTAGTTGAGATTGTTCG
The DNA here is from genome assembly GCA_037101425.1 of Elopichthys bambusa. NCBI lineage: Eukaryota > Metazoa > Chordata > Actinopteri > Cypriniformes > Xenocyprididae > Elopichthys > Elopichthys bambusa. Next base: position 3,876,173 of record CM074451.1, read on the forward strand.
TTCATTTGGACGTCGGTCAGTCGTTTCATGCTTCCATAGAACCACTGAAATGTATAAAAAAGAAGACAAAAAAACAAGACTTGAATTGGTGAATGTCTAAACAAAGCGATTCACTAGACTGAATCAGACGTTACTGAACCCCGAAAGGAAATTTCATGCATAAACAGCAGCACCATTGTAAAGTACTCACCAGTCCTCACCTGGCGCAGAGACAGCGTCATTAATCGTGACTGGGGAAGCGGCCCAGACTGCTGTGAGGACCGTCAGCGCAGGAGGAAGATGAGGAGGCGTTGTACAATCTGATGACAGCAGGCAGAAAAGATTCCCAGTAGCACTTGGTAAAACACCTTGGTGAAATAAGCCAGTGGCTTGACATCATTTGACATCACTGCAAATCTTCAGTGCCTGCTCAGTGCTAGATATCCCAGACCTGGCAAGACATCGTATTTATGCACTTAGAAATGTTCCAAAATTGGCCACGATATTGAAAAACCTCCACATTCTTCATTCTTCAACTTCTGTGTTGTTTGGTATAGTGTGAACATTTGAATAAAGAATTGCAAAGGCATCATGAAATGTTCTTCACACTCTTATATGACTCATTGCAACCTCATTTATCACTGTATAAAGTTCATGATGTTCTGTAGAGCTAAAAAGTTCTTGATGTGACATTACAGCTTCTCCAGATCAGTATATTAGCTTCCGGGTTCTTTAAAGCACTGGTTTTCTCAAAAAACGACACTCTTACAAATAATGGTTCCAAAAAGGGGTGCCATGGAAGAACCATTTTGAGTTTCAGTAAAAGTTCTTAAAGTCCCCCTGTGGTGAAAATCAAGTTTTTAATGTTGTTTATATGTTGTCTATGTGGTGTTTTTAATATGCTTTGCAAATTCATAAGTCAACACCATTTCTGAGTATTTTCTCTTTAAAACTGCAGTGATCTAAAGACAGTCTCAAAAAGGCGGTTTGAAATCGCTGGTGTTTCTGACATCACAAACTACCTTGTAACCAATCACGTCAACATGGGGGCGGGCTTTAGCATATCATTAATTATGACCGCTCTGAAGCAGGGGAGTCTCACGAGAAGCCAAGTTATCCTGGTATATTTTCCTGTTGACATGAAAAATCGGGTAGATTTAGCAATATAGCGGGTGTATGATGTATATCATGATGAACTATATGCCTTTCTCCACTGACGTTCTGAGTTGTTCAAAGCATTTCTAAGGATACTGATTTTTAGAAGGCAGCTGTCTGACTCTGAGATGAAAAAACATTTAAATATGTCATTTTGGTGATTAAAGATGAGTTTTAAGGGATTATTATTGGCTACAAGGGGACTTTAAAAGAACCATTGGTAACACTTTAGTATGGGTGAGCAATTCTCAATTTTAACTAGTTGCTTATCAGCTTGCATATTACTAGAATATTGGCTATTTATTAGTATTTATAAAGCACATATTAATCCCTTATTCTGCATGACCATATTCTAGATCCCTTAATCCTACCCAATACCTAAACATAAATGCTACAACATCTACCTTACTAACTATTAATAAGCAGTACGTTTTTATATAAAGAGTTTATTGAGGCAAAAGTCAATTTTGTGAATGTGTTCCCCAAACTAAAGTGTTACCGAACCATTTTTTTCTTAGTGTGTTAGTCACCATGAAATCAAAATGGGCAATTCTTATTTTTATAGAATATTGCAATATTTATTATAAATGATTTATCCCTGCATATTTTTTTTTCATGTACTGTCGTAATCTTTAATCAAAAGAATTTCCCCTTTGCAGCAACATCTCTTCTGTTCTCTGATGACACGTTTACTGGCACGAGAGCAGAGCAACCTGTCACTCACACGAGATCCACCAATAGGAAACCACAACCATCCACTCAATTCCCCATGAACAAATCAAATCCCTCCCTACAATTTTTCTTGTTCAAAAGGACGTTTCACTCAGATATGCATCACAATAGAAAAGAAAAGACTATCGCAACTTCCGTTTCACGTTGACTTCAATAATCAAAGTATTTTTGAGCTTTAGAAAGGTTCCATCTATGTACAAGGTTCTTCATGGAACCATAGATGCCAATCTTTATTTTTAATAGTGCAGATCATAAATAAAGTTCTTTGTGGAACTCAAAAAGGTTCTCCTTTGGCATCAGACTTTAAATTTGTTTCGGATAAGGCAAGCGACTCTTCTCAATTATACAATTATAGATTGCTATCCTGATTGTGTCTCAGACATTTCTGATGTAATAAATCACAGCCATTGGCTGCCTCTTCTCACTTTAATTACAGATTAAGGGTAATTGAATTCCACCATCCATCATGAAAATTAGTTGCAGGCTTGCCGACCCCTTGCTGCCAGCTGACACAAGATAACTATTTAAATCATTAGCAGATGATCATTTATCTTACTAGACTGTTCTGACTAAACTAAAACTTCTAGTCATATTCAATCATATCACCTATCCTAAACTTTTTGTTATAATCTAGACATGCAGATGGATGGATTTTAGATCACAGTGGAGAAGCACATCTTCTGAAAGAACCACCCCTGAGGAAAGCTGGAATAAATTAATTTATTTGAATACTAAGAGTTGTAATGAGTGACTTTTGAGGTCAATTGCAATTATCCAGATTCTTATTTGTTTGGGTTTTTCACTTAGCAACCATGAAGACGGTGGTATCCTTGTTTTGAAAGGATAAACACTAAATAAATAAATGAAGCAAGCAGCATAATTGGCAATTTAACAGTCTCTCTGTTGTTTTGGCACCTTTAGAAATAATTAAGCAAATGTTGTGAAGGATGTCTTATCTCGCTCTATCTCTCCTCCAGTGAAACCAAAAATTTAAAAGTACGGCTACTCCAAAATGATGAAGATGATGCATTTTAGAAACTTTTTTGTGGTTTGCTATTGGTGGATCTCATGTGAGTGACAGGTTGTCCCACCCTCGCGCCAGTAAACACATCATCAGAGAAGTCTGATCTCACCGGTGTGGTTTCAACATTCAAATCTGCCTTTGACCTGTATAGCCTACTTTTCAACCACACAAACATAAAATTTCATAGTTTGGATCTAAACACGATAGTAATAAAAATATAGTAAAGCAAAAGACTGTCTTTATGAGCCGATTCGTTCAAAAGCACTGATACACTCAAGAACGAAACATAGGCTGCATCCAAAAGCTTAAAAATGCTGCCTTCGGAGGATGCATTCCAAGGTAGGAAGGCATCAAGGCACATCTGAATCCAATGTTAGCTAGCTTAAATGTATCCTTTCCTGTCTTTGATATCCCACAATCCTGTTCCATTCTGTGACAGTTGAGCTAGAAGAATAAAGATGCCGTCTGAAAGTTGCAATTGGTGGTCAGTTTGCATGTAAATGTGTGCTTTTGACCAACGTTTTTCACTTTTGATGTCATATACCGAGAAATTACAATTGGAGTTAATTAAATATTCACTTATTTATCACCAAAGCTCTCTCTATTATGTTGTAGATCATTAAACCATTTTGATGTCTTTCCAAAATCAGTTTCGTGAGGTACCTTCGTGTGCAAACGCTTCCTGCGAGGCAACAAGTCAGCAAGTTTCCGGACACAGCAGTATTGCTGAATGTTGAATCAATCGTTGAACTGAGTGACTGAAACATTCATACAACTAATTCATTTAAGAATTACTTCAAATTAAAAAATATTTGTGGAAAAACTTTGAAAGTAAAACTTACAATCATCTTTTTAGATGTCTACTCATCACTTCAAAGTGAGTCTGGCATTCTTAAAATGGTTTAAGTAAAGTTTATGTAAACCTTTAATTTTTATTTTTGATTTACATTTTCCATTGTTTATTGTATTGTAACTTTTTACCAGAACCTCTAGGACTTACTTTGTTTAGTAGTCTAATGTTTAATTTAATGTAAATCACTGAAACATTTTGTTCTTCAGAATCTTCAAGAATTGTGATCACTATTGTAACAAAAATTATTTGAACAAATTGTGATTCTCAATTTATCTCAAATCATGCAGCTCTGATTAATATTAGGATTGCAAAGGGGTGGGAAATTTACATTTACAGTCATTTAGCCAATGCTTTTCTCCAAAGCGACTTACAAATGAGAGTAGTAGAAGCAGTCGAATCAACATTCGACTGTACAATACAAAAACAGTATGTAAGTGCCGTGTCAAGTCACAGGGATTTTTCTGGGATTAATTGGAAATGTGGGGTAATTTATATAAACTTTATCATATACAAACATAAATATTTTGTTTGGTCATAAGCAGACATGCATGCAAACTAATACAAGTTAAAAAATAAAAATTTTAACTGTACCCAGCATAATCATGTAGTTTTGGTGATCTGTTGGCTGTAGGTAACTGCTAAAACTGAACGAAGGTCTTACAGGTGTGGAACGACATGAGGTTGAGTAATTAATGACAGCATTTTCATTTTTGGGTGAACTAACCTTTTAAAGGTCCCCAGAAAGCTACTAAAAACATATTTAAAACAGTTCATGTGACTACAGTGGTTCTAGCTTAATATTATAAAGCGACGGGAATACTTTTTGTCCTCCAGAAAAACAAAATAATGACATTTCAACAATATCTAGTGATGGGCGATTTTAAAACACTGCTTCTTTTGTTTCGAATCAGTGGTTCGGAGCACCAAAGTCACGTGATTTCAGCAGTTCGGCAGTTTGACACGTGATCCGAATCACTGATTTGAAACAAAAGATTCAAAGCAGTGTTTTGAAATCGCCCATCACTAGATATTGTTGAAAACAATTGTATTTTTGGCGCACAAAAAGTATTCTCGTCGCTTTATAATATTAAGGTTGAACCACTGTAGTCACATGAACTGTTTTAAATATGTCTTTAGTAGCTTTCTGGGCATCTGAAAGTGTTAATTAACTTGCTGGCAATGCAGGCCTCACTGAGCCATCGGATTTCATCAAAAATATCTTAATTTGTGTTTTTTGGTGAACTAACCCTTTAAGTTCCATGTTATTGGCTAACCTGTAATTTTGCAAATTTCTAGTTTGTTCCCTTTATTTCTTATTAATTCCCATAAATTCACGTTAATTCCCATGGAAAGTTTCCATCTTGGAAAGTTTCCATCTTTGAAAATTCCCAGAATTTTGCAATCCTAATTAATATTAATAAAATGTATGTTTTACCATAACTTGGTCTTTTGATGAGAAATGCTTGAGTTCAAATTAACTTTTGATTGCAGACTTATATTGGCAAATCTGAGCACAGTTTGAGATATTATTTTCTGAAACTCTAGCGGACGTGTGTAAGATTACTGGGATCTTTTTCTCAGAGCAAAATTGAAGACTGAACTGTAGAATTGCCATGTTGAAGAAACGATTGTGATATTAAGGGTATCTCATTTGTGATTTCTCTTTCCTGCGGGGATTCGTTGATTATTGTTTAAATATGATTATACACGAGTAGGTAAAACAAATTCCTCCTGTGGGACCGTAAAAGGCTCGTGATGATACACTAGTCCCGCAAGTATTACAATAACCAATGTTAGAGATGTCTTGTTAAGAGGGGAATTATTAATGAGATCCGAGTGTTGATTAGATTGACGCACAGCTGCATTGTCTGAGGCTACAAATATAAAAATGTAATTCTCGAATAAATGCCCGCTTGCCCTCAGAATCACTTTTAAAGTTTTTCTCTGCAGGAAGATTAACAGATAATGTTTTTTGCGTGCTGTTGGGGGAGTGAATTAGATTTGTACCCAAATCTGTTACATAAACCTGCGCCATACCGGAAAACTTTGCAATGAGTTCTTTTATATTTCCGTGTACTTTCTATACTCTACAGATTCAGATGTCTTCAAAGGGAAGCTCGCAGAGGGACGGGGTGTTAAGAGCCTGTCAATCAAATCTCAGCAGGAGCAGGTGAATCCATCTGAGGAAGATGACTGTAGGAATTGGGAATTGCTGTGAAAGCACAGAGAAAGAGGACGTAATGTAGAAACAGTGAAATGCAGCAACAATCTGTCTGACAGATCAAATCGAGAAAGGCAGAGTGAACTTAGGAGAAATTAATGATAAAAAGATGGAAATGAAAAGAGAGATTCACTTAGCTAGGATCCGCAAAGTGAAAATGAAGTGTACTTGTTTAAACCTGCAATGGCGCAAGAATTTCATTATGATGAGCAGCGGGTGAACTTCCTGTTCTTCAACCTCAACTCAATCTATATCTGTTCAAGCATCTTGATGAGTCATCGTTCTAAAGACAAACAGAACATTGTAATGTCCATTTTGCAGTCTTTTGAACTTTTTTTCCCCCTGAAAGTCACAAACATTTCCACCACATCTCGAATGATGCATTGTGATTTACAATAACATCACTGAAATGACAATTTAAACACTGTTTGGAATTAAATGGCTAGCACATTATGTATTGTGAATGTAGGTTTAAAATACAATTAAATCATATTTTAAATCTTTCTGCATAATTTGACAAACTTACAGCTTGAGGGCTTCAAAATGACAAGATTTACCTTGAATTTTCTTTGTTTTCTCATATTCCAACTCAGCTCTGACACTGTTGTTTTCTTGATAACCAAAAAAAAAAAGAAGAAGAAGAAGAAAAAACTCTGGTAAAACAATAAAAGATATACATAAAATGCATTTTTTTTAAAAATAAAAATAAAAAATAAATTAATGAAGATAGGATCAAATGGTTCGCAATACCATTTCAATATGATGTTTTAATAAAAATGTCTCTCTTTGAATCTCACTAGTATGCATGCGTGAAGCATGATGGGTATTGCAGTTCAAGAGTTTTCGGTAACACTTTAGTATAGGGAACACATATAAACTATTAACTACAACTTTTCCCTCAATAAACTCATAATTTACTGCTTATTAATACTTAGTAAGGTAGTTGTTAAGTTTAGGTATTGGGTGGGATTAAGAATGTAGAATAAGGTCATGCAGAATAAGGCATTAATATGTGCTTAATAAGTACTAATAAATAGCCAGTATTCTAGTAATATCCATGCTAAATAAGCAACTAGTTAAAAGACCATAAAATAAAGTGTTTTACCGAGTATTCTGTTGGTTGTCCAAAATAATTTTAAAATCACAGCATTGCTGTAAGCAAAAAAATACTAGCAGGAATGAATGTATTTATCAGAACTGCATTACTAAAGAACGTACATTATTAAGTTGGTCATTAAATTCAGTACATCGGCCACAGCTCTGATGACCTTCAGTTACTTACAGACTCATCCCTCCCTCTACACCAATCAGATGGAGGCAGTAATTATGGCCAGCAGCTGTGTTGGTCTGGAGGTCAAGTATAAAGTCCAGTGATCTGTGTAGCAGAGCAGAAAGTGTTTTTGAAGTGACTGTTGGCAGGTTATGCCACATGTTTTTCTCATCCTTGCCTGTTTATATCTTCTTTTTACTCTCTCTGGTAAAACTGTTATACTTTTACCACTTTTGTCTGTCTCATTTGAGGATTTTAGAGGGGTTTTGGGCACTTTTAGGCTGAAGACTCGGACTAGTTAGACCAGCAAACCACCCAGGCTGGTAAAAACTGGTCTTTTCATTGAGCCTACTAACTGTAGTAGCATGAAATGTTTCATTATCATTTCAACATGTGGTAACATGACACTGTGATTGTTCATCAAACATCTCTCACATGATTTGTGACACTAAAAGTGAGCAGTGCAACACAAATCCCATTACAAATTGAAAAACTATGTGCAAAACATCTCAAATAAATATTAAATATACAGTAAATATTTTATATAACATTTTTTTTATATAATATCTCAATATAAAATAGACTTTTTACAATCCAGATGTTGTTTTTAAGGGTCTATTAACATAAAAGTTATTTATTTTATTTTTGCTTTTTGAGAGAAACTAAATCTCTCATATCACTAATAATTAATGCAAGTGGTGACATTTATCGATATTTAACTGATGACTGATTAAGGCAAAACGTTTGAATAACGGTATTTCACCAGACGTTTGATTGACAGGCGATCTGACCAATCACAACACCAAATCCGCCATTTTGTCAGAGAAACAAACTAGACAGGAGAGTTAGTAGACTAACGTCGGTGGGCTATAACTTAAAAAATGGTGTATTGACATCCTTCCATGGTTCAAACAACATACCTTCTGATTCTAATGCTTATTCATGTTTATTTCATGCAATAACTAGAAAGAGATGGCCCTAACTCAAAAGGGTTCATCCATGAACTATCACCATTGTTTTTAACTCTGTAAAGCCTGACATGAAATAATTGCCAGATTTTTTTTTTTTTTTTTTTTAAATGGAACAGTTTATTGAACCTTAAGTCAAAAGGTTAAAACAAAAAAGTTTGCTTATGTGTTTTTATTGAATATCATATTTGATACAGCAGGCTTTTATTGCTCATATACTGCACTATATTTCTTCTATATCACAGAGCCATAAACGCCTGATGTATGGAGCTCATTCTCAAGGAGGAAAAAACACCTGTTTTTTTTTTTGTTTTGTTTTTTCCAGATGCCCAAACTGAGCAAAAATATGCAGTTTGGTGCAGATGCATATGGCCAAATCGTAAGATGAATTATTGATAGATTGCAATGTAAATCAATGAGATTTTTATATTATAACAGACTACTTACATAAAATATATATAAATATCAGTTGTCACTCTATATCTCCCAATAATATGCTTTAGTATTTAAAATGCTTAGTATTATGCACAACATTTTTTTTTAAATTGTTTATTAGAGGCCTTAGAAATCTGAGTATCAAATATGATAGAGTAGACTTAGTTTATAGGGTTAATCGAGACTCTTAAAACCTCAAGGAGGACTGAACCTGTAATAAGTGATTATATACTAGGGGTGTCGCAATATACCGGTATTAACGATAACCGCGATATTTAAAACATGAAAAATCGATATCGTGTTAATTACGGGTCTGACAATATATTGTGATAACCGTAATATTTAAAATGAATAATACACATGATAATATGACACGAAAAAAATCCAGCGTCAGTACCTGGTTGACATCCCAAAGTACAATAGGTGGCGGTATTGCACCTTAACGCTGCCTTCTGACACAAAACAGAAGAAGATGCGCGCGCAGCTGCTACTGCCATGCAAAATCATGTCGTCTGATAAGACAGAGGAGATTCTCTACACAGCAGAGCACGTGAGTGAAAATATTTTTAGTTTAATATTTATCTTTATTTGATGTTATTTTTTAAATTGAATCTATGTTGATTATATAAAGGGAACAGCACGAGTAAGATATCTACAGCATAAGATGCGCAATATTTTGGGAGACAAGGAGTGGGTCAGACATAACTTCATTAAAGGTCCCATGGCATGAAAATTTCACTTTAAGAGGTTTTTTGACATTAATATGAGTTCCCCTAGCTTGTCTATGGTCCGCCAGTGGCTAGAAAAGACAATAGGTGTAAACCGAGCCCTGGGTATCCTGCTTCACCTTTGAGAAAATGAAAGCTCAGATGGCTCAATTTGGAATCTTCCCTCTATGTCGTCATACGGGGAAAGGTTACCTCCCCTTCCTCTGCTTTGCCCACCCATGAGAAAATGAGCTACTACCGTGCGAGGCGAGGATGGAGGCGAGCGCAATATATTTTTTTCCTCAAGAGACATCATGGCTTGCAAACGAGCGAAGCAAATCAGAGCAACATGAAAAGCCAACAACGTAGGCTAGCATTAGCTACATGATAATAACTGTAACAGCATACATAAACCAACTAAAGTACTGTATTCAGACACAATATTTTAAACAAACCATTCGGAGACGTCCTGCTGTAGCCGCTGAGTTGCAACTTCTTCATCCGGTGCTTCTCCATCCGGATCAGATTCTGGGTCAAACTGAAAAGCTTGAATGACTGTGTGTCTACAAGCCATTGCGAAACATCCACTGTCAACATTAGCGCATGGTACCGTGGCTGCAAGCTGGTTAAGGCCACACACCCACCCTCCACCTTGCCCCGCCTCTCTCCTTTTAGCATTTAAAGCTACAGACACAGAAATGGCACGTCCTAAGGAAAGCTCATTGTGGGACTGGCTCATAGTGGCTGAAATTCTGCACCAAGGCTGAATTTCGGGAAAGAGACTTAGGCCTATATAAAAGCATCCAAAAGCAGCATGTCATGGGAGTTTTAAGTTTTGTTTTGTAGAAAGCCTTTCGTTAAAGTGATTTTCGTTTTGTATAAATTGTATCTTAATTTTAATAAATGTTTCATCAACCAATTGCCTGGATTTAATAAATAAGAAGCAAATAAAGCAGACAATATAATGGAGGCGCCGGCGCGATCACTTGCACGTGAACTGGAGCGCGTCTCATAAATAAACCGAAACTCAGCTTATAGGCTACTTGCCTCACAGACACGAGAAATATATCTATAGAAAGCTTGAAATGACTACTTTTAAAACGAAACAGTTTAAAACAAAAAGAAATAGGCTGCTATCTGTAATCCGCATGAAATGTGCATTTAAAATGCAGATAGAGACGTTTTGAATGATTTAACATGAAGAGAATTAAAGGTCCCATGACATGCTGCTTTTTAGATGCTTTTATATAGGCCTAAGTGGACCATAGGCAGGCTAGAGCAACTCATATTAATGTTAAAAAACCTCATAAAGTGAAATTTTCATGCCATGGGACCTTTAACACACCATTTTGACAGTATATGGTTTGTCTGTGTTCAAGCCATCTTGGTTATTTTTGTAAGGATAATGAATATTTATAGTGCTATGCATAGCCTTTATCACTGTATAGAATACTATAAAATAATATAATTTCTGCCTCTAAATAAAATCACACAGCATGGTCTTTAAAATGTGCATCAGAAAGTCTTTTCAGTTCTTCGAGATACATTCAGACAATGTTTTTTACTCCAGCTTGAAATCAGTAAACTAAATGCTTGTCTTCCTTCATAAAAATTTGCTAAAGAGAATGCAAAAATTAAAAATAATTGTGCCTTGTGTTTATCAGTTGTTTATCAGTATCTGATTACCCTTAAGTGTAGTTGTTGTATGCAATGGTGTGATTCATTGGCTTAAAAAAATACAAATAAAGAATGAAAAAAACAAAATAAAGATGAATTTGACTGATAACCTTAAAAAACCTAATGTTTCTATAGATATCGCGATATATCGATATCGTGAATTCTGTTGGCCATGATAACAGTGGTGTGAAAAATCTGATATTGTGATAGCCCTATTATATACATCAACTTTCACCAATCTGACAGCTCATCGTATTCTCACCAGTGATATTATATATGAATGATTGGCTGAGAATGAGTGAATAATTACGTATATAAATAATTACGTATATGAATAATTACACTTATGTAAATCATAAGTGCTTCACTTTCATGTCTATTTACTTGAGTTATCCTAGGAATGCATCAATAGCAGCTTCTTCAAAGATGAGTCTTGGAATTTGATGGTCTCCTAGCAACCCGGCTCCTCTCAGCCTCCCTGTGGTGGATGGTTCTGATGGGCATTGTCCTCACCACCACAGGCTTCAGGGACAGAAGATGGGTTTAATCAAACGCGCCTGAAGAGAGGGAAAGAGCGAGAGAGGGATATCATCTGGAACATCCATGATATTTCATGTCATTTTATTTGAGCAGGAAATGAAAGATGGCAGAGACATACTGGAGTGCGAATTCAGGCATCGAGTGCGTCGGAAGGGCTGCCGCTTTTACTTAGTTTGTGCTTGCTGTTTAATATTAAAACAGGAAAGTGTGGTTGTGATTACTTTGTGTCATGCACAGTGCTTACCAGCGTGGGTCTTTGTCACATAGCCTACACATTTTCATGGAAATGTGAATAAAATATAACAGTCCTTATGATTGCTTCCAAAGTAATGGTAGACCTATCAAAAGGTAAAGATGTTAATATATACAATTAACACTGATTTTGTCTTTTTTTTTTTTACAAGATTTGAAAACAAAAAAGTAATTTGGTTTAACCAAAATTTCGGTTTTACCGAATGACACTTTTGGTTATACCAAATGACGCTATCTAGCTAGCAAAAGGACAATCAAACATTTTATATTTAGTAAATTTTAAACAAGTTTTTAAAATATTACAACATTTTCCATGTTTTAAAGCGGTTGTACCAAATGACCTGATTTTTCAGGACATGCATATGAGCAAGTGAAAACATGAATTTTTCAAATAGTTAAGAGAGAGTTAGTTTCCATGTGGTTCTCGGCAGGTGTCTGAATGATGTCACATTCTGTCACATGATATTGACCGCTTGACTTGATCCAAAATGATCCCTTTATATTGGTTACTCCGAATGACATCAATGAAATTCATTTTACCAGACATTCTTTCTCATAACAAAGCAACGACATCTACACAATTTTAATACTGTTTTGCACTATGTTGATATATGATAGGGATGCAGTATCGATACAGATACTGATACTAGTATCAGGCCGAAATGTACTCATGTACTTGTACTCGTAAAAATACCCCCGATACCAAAGACCGATACCTCACGTGACGTAACTGACAGAATTTTCCGTGCACAGAGACACCGGCGGCAGCAGCAGAAACAATGTCAGCCTCAGAGGTGTGAAAATACTTAAAAATTAATGATGACAACACACACACTGCGAACTTTTGCTTTCAATCACAATTCGTTATCGATTAGTGAAGGCGGGGTAGGCGGAATCGCACTGAATGACACAGACCAAAAGTGCGCGCACTCTCTCTCTCATGCGCGATCCCAGTTCTCTCAGACAGCGCGCGATCAGTTCTTCTCGCGCCTGAATGGTCAAATGCACACACAGTTGTCAAAATGTCCATCGTGTGGAGTATCTCACGTAAATACAGTCGGTTATGGCTTAAGTGGACGTAAACATTTGGGTGAAAACAGGATATGTGTCAGTATCCATGGATTCGGTCTTAAAGGGACCGTAGCCTATATTTGTCATTAATGTTAATAAAACAACAAAACGTTAAATAAATGTATACATGATAAATAAACCTACTGTATCTGAAAAAAAGTGTATTTAAATCTCTATAGTATTTGTTGTATTGTTTGTAATATGTTTGTACATTTCTTTTTATATAACAATTATATATATTGGTAATTATGCCCTTTAAAGGTTATTGGACACTGAAATTTTTGTTCTTTAAGTTTGTGACAAGCACATACAAATTATTACTTTTTTCGTTAGAGTAATAATAAAGAAGCTGTCCTACATTCATTTGTCTCACTGTGTTGTGCTTGGAAAACTGCAACATCACTAAAAAAAAAAAAAAGAGAGAGAGAGAGAGAAATTAATAAATGTATAGGTATCAGTATCGGCGAGTACTAGGAAAAAAAAGTATCGGTACTCGTACTTGGTCCTTAAAACAATGGTATCGGTGCATCCCTAATATATGATGTTATAAAATCATGCCCGAAGAAAAAATATATACATTTATTACATTTTAAGTTATTTTAATCACAAATGAAATGGCTGTATTGGCCTTTGGACAGTTAAACCGAATGACCTTGACACTTTAAAATCTTTAAAATACCTTTATATGAAACAAAATATAATTAAAACCTAGTTGTACTACCTTACATACTTTGGTCATATCTTTGTTTTTTATCACTATTAAGGCCTTTGGAGAAAATATGGCTTTACAGTAGTAACAACAAATATATTTTATTGTATGATATGATTCGTGAGTATTTTGCACCATAGTTGTTTAAAGGAAAATACAAGCGAATGCATTTTTTTTTTTTTTTTTGCCACGGTGAGCGTTTAGCCCATGCAGTGGTACTTACTGGACTCTAATGCATGTCAATCCAGATATTAATCTATATTTCATGATTAGGTAATTCACTCTGTGTGATCGCTTCTGATTTTGAAATAGTACAAGAACATGCAGGTAGGCACATGTAAACTTGACAGAGGGGCACAGCGGTGGTTCAGTTCAACACAACCAGTCAGAAATTAGTTAAGTAAAGTTTCACAAACCTTCGGTACTCGTTTTAAAACAAGCATCGTTGAAAGAACAATAACTTGTGGTTCAGTATGTGAGTCAGTTGATTCAACCGCTCCGATGAATTACTGAAGTTCATTCGGTGAAGGATTCACTGGCTGCCTCCGAAAACCTAGGTAGCTGACTTGCTGCCTCGCTGCCTTATCTTGATATCAGACTTGTAAGGCAGCGTTTGTGCATGAAGGCACCTCATGAAACGGATTTCGGACTGACTTTTGAGGCAGCGTAACAGTTTAATGATCTACCGCAATATAGTGCGAGCTTTGGTGAGAACTAATCAAATATTTAATTACTACAGTAGTAATTTCTCGCTAGAAATGACATCAAAAGTGGAAAATGTTGGTCAAAAATGTACATTTACTCACAAACTGGACAGCAAACGCAACTTTCGGACGCCATCTTTATTTTTCTAGCTAACAGCTCTGGCTCAACTGTCACAGAATGGAAAGCACAGGATTGTGGGATATCAAAGGCCGCAAAGGATACATCTATGCTGCCTTGAAAAATCGATCAGATGAAGGTATCTCAGGAAACAGGAAGTGAAGCTAACATTGGATTCGGACGTGCCTCGATGCCTTCCTACCTTGAAATGTATCCTCCGAAGGCAGGATACATATCTACCAGTACATTATAGTAGAAACATTGTGTAAGGCGACATTCTATACAGAGTCTATATTCGGCGTGTACATACATACAGTTTATAGACCCAAACTGTACAGTCACTTACAGTGTGTATCTTATACAGTTTGACAACAACTGTACATCTGATATTATCACTTATTCTGATTTGTCAGCATTAGATACACACATACAATGGCTATTAACTTCAGAGAAGTGTGTATGGAGATATATCTCAACGGTGAATTCTACTGCGGTGACAGTTGCTGGTTACCAGATGAGGAAGGTGTGGAGTTGGAGTTTTAGATCCCCGATGCCATCTACCACCTTATCGGTACCGATCAGTCGGCACAGATACATCTGGAGCTGCAGGCTGAGACCGATGATGTCATGTCAGTCAGTTACTGCGCTTTAGAGGGGAATGTTGTGAAGCTTGTTGCTGATAAGAACAACGCAACGTCCGTCTGTGAATGTGAGAAGAAAGAGAAGCAGCTGGAGACTGACGTCAAAACTGTTGTCTCAGAGTTGGTGTCACGGGTGTGTGAAGGTCTGACTGACCTAGCAGGGCCTTCAACCGAAGTGGCAGAGAGCAGCAGTGGCGTGGACGCTTCTCTTGAAGCCCCTGAGAACCGCCCAACAGGTGAATGTCAACAGAGCATTTGAGATGCAACATTACAATTAGATGCGCATAGAAAATGTCTTCCAAATCCACCAGACACAATGCAACATAAAAGCCAGACTAAATTATGCCTACTCAGACCCAACTGCAACCAAGCGCTTTTCATCTGCCTTACAGCTACTAGACACTCCGATTGATGCGCGCGAGCTAACAGATAGATAAATGAGAGAACAGAACAGAAAGTCATCTTAACTTATATTTTATTAGCTCTTTT
The DNA here is from genome assembly GCA_037101425.1 of Elopichthys bambusa. Taxonomy (NCBI): domain Eukaryota; kingdom Metazoa; phylum Chordata; class Actinopteri; order Cypriniformes; family Xenocyprididae; genus Elopichthys; species Elopichthys bambusa. Next base: position 3,891,718 of record CM074451.1, read on the forward strand.
TGCCCATAATGGAGCGCGTCTCGTGGCTCCTGCTAAGCGTCGCGCCTGCCACAGCTTAGCGTTGCGCCTGCCACAGCTTAGCGTTGCGCCTGCCTCAAGATCTCTCACTGTTTATAGCTACCAGACACTCCGACTGATGCACGCGAGCTAACATATAGATAAATAATATCACGATTGCACTATTTGTCATCTTATCTTAAACTTTATTCGCTCTTTTTGTTCATAATGGAGCACGTCTCGTGGCTCCTACTAGCGTCGCGCCTGCCTCAAGATCTCTCACTGTTTACAGCTACCAGACACTCCGATTGATGCACGCGAGCTAACAGATAGATAAATAACAGCACGATACTGCACCGATATTAAATTTCTCCACCGATACCGATAGCCGATTATTCAGAATGATATTTGCCATACCAATAACGATACCAATAGTTTGGGGGTTCTACCTTTTATACATTCTTTAAATTAATTATAATTTCATTACAATGAATCATTATATTTTTAATTTTATGAAGTGCAAATAAATACCTTATTCTCTCCATGCCATCAGCTTGTTTAAAGTAACTGCTATCAGTTATAAAACATTACTCAATTCAATATTAACACACATGAACTAAATTCTGAATATTAAATTAATATTTCTTAACTTTCTGAATGTTATTACTTCATATAATTACTGTTAATATTGAACATCATTGATTGACAGCACTGTAAAAATAACACTGTGTAATGTACGGTAACTTGCTGGCAGCAATTAGCAAGTAAGTCGCTGTGTTCTATTCCACAGTATGCTTACTGTAAATGTAATCACGGTATCTATTTTGTTACTGTTTATTATTGTACAGTAATATAATAATTATGGTAACTATTGTGTTACTGTGTTTATTATTACAGTAATTTTACTGTACATAATAATAAACAGTAACAAAATAGATACCGTGATTACATTTACAGTAAGCATACTGTGGAATAGAACACAGCAACTTACTTGCTAATTGCTGCCAGCAAGTTATTAGTATTATTATTATATATTATTATTACTGCTGTATTTTTTATCACAGCAAATATAAGATTACTGTAAACTGCTTTCATTGTGTACTGTCTAACACTTGATGGCTGCTCTGTTAAGTCTTCGTCGTCAGTTAGGAACCTGGGTGTGCTCTTTGATACCAATCTTTCATTTGAAGGCCATGTTTCTAGCATCTGTAAAACCACATTCTTCCGTCTTAAAAATATATCTAAATTACGACATATGCTCTCGATGACAAATGCGGAATAGTTGGTTCATGTGTTCATGACCTCAAGGCTAGATTACTGTAACGCTCTACTAGGTGGTTGTTCTGCTCGCCTGATAAATAAACTACAGCTCGTACAAAATGCAGCAGCTAGAGTTCTTACTAGAACTAGGAAGTATGACCATATTAGCCCAGTTCTGTCAACACTGCATTGGCTCCCTATTAAACATCGTATAGATTTTAAAATCTTGCTAATTACCTACAAAGCACTAAATGGTTTAGCTCCCCAGTACCTGAGCGAGCTCTTAATGCATTATAGTCCTTCGCGTCTATTACGATCTCAGAATTCAGGCCAGCTAATAATACCTAGAATATCAAAATCAACTGCAGGTGGTAGATCCTTCTCCTATTTGGCACCTAAACTCTGGAACAATCTTCCTAGCATTGTTCAGGAAGCAGACACACTCTGTCAGTTTAAATCTAAACTAAAAACACATCTCTTTAACCTGGCATACACATAACACATTATTAATTTATTTTTTCAAATCCGTTAAAGGATTATTAGGCTGCATAAATTAGGTCAGCCGGAACCGGGAACACTTCCAATAACACCAGATGTACTCGTTACATCAGAAGAAGAATGGCATCTACGCTAATATTAGTCTTTCTGTTTATCCCGAGGTTTACCGTAGTCAGCCGGATCCGGGCCGTATCCAGGTGAGATCGAGGACCTGCGCCATGACACAACCACAACACAGCCCTGAAGTATCAGCAGAGATTGAGTCAACTAGATCATCCACTATGAAGGCCTCATCAACATGACAACCAGTGGCACATCTCCTCAACAACCGTCCATACCGGTGTGATGAATACGATCCTCAACTGGATGGAACTGAATTAAACACTTTGAATGTTGCGATCGTATCTGACTTATGATAGCAACCTGAGTCGTAACAAAGCACTGTTCGCCAGAGGAGAACTGGCCCCCCGACTAAGCCTGGTTTCTCCCAAGGTTTTTTCTCCATTTTAACACCTGTTTGCCACCTGATGTCACCTGTTGGAGTTTGGGTTCCTTGCCGCTGTCGCCTTTGGCTTGCTTAGTTGGGGACACTTGACAATTGACATGTGATATTCAACAGTGCTTTGATCTACCTGCATTGACACTATTCCTTAAGAGCTGCTGTGCAGCCAAAATAATGTACCAGTTATCACTGTAAAGCTGCTTGACACAATCTACATTGTAAAAAGCGCTATATAAATAATGGTGACTTGACTTGACTTGTACTGTACAATGACAACATGATTTTTGTCACAAAATGACATTTATTTAAGACATTTTAAATTTGAAAATACATAGGCATAAAATATTTTACGTTATATACATTAATAGACTATACATTTTTATTATTATGTGTACAACACTCCTAAACATACAAATCCATCATCTTTGTTGAAGTTGAATTAAAATGTCCAGATACATTTGGAAATGATTAAAACAGAATGTAAATATAATTCAAAAATGGTAGAATTTTAAGCTTCAAAATCCTTAATACCGACTTTGTTCTTGAATGGGATGGAGTTGTTTCCTGCAGTGGAAGAAATTAGTCATTAATGTAGACGACTAAGAAAGCAAGACTTGATGACAATGTATACAAGTTGGACTGGCTAAATTAAATGATACAGTCAACATTACTAGGGTGACCATATTAACTAGTGTGACTGTGAACATGATGATGGGTGGGCCTCAATCAGCTCCCTAGTTCAGTAGTCAGGGCACTGATCAGGGAGTCAGCCATTTTAAGGGCTGTCTCGATCACAGAATCCTTCCAGCGCACTAAAATATTTGCTCGCTAAAAAGCGACACACCTTAACATAATCTCGAGTAACACTGAACAGAAAATGAAGGCAAAGGCACAACTTAAGTAGTAAATACAAACTAGACTAATTAATCAAACACAGCTGAAACCATATGAACTAATGACAGTTACTATAGAAACAAATGAGAAGCGGGAAATTAACCAAAGAAAAACAGGAACTAATGAAATACATTCTAAAAGTCTGTGCATGACAAAACCAACTAAACATAATTGTGACAACTATATTATATTCCTCACAATATAGATATGCTACCTTGTGTCTGTGGCAGCATTCAAAAAATTGTTGAAGAAATACAAAGAATACTGTTAATGCGTGTACAATGGCATGTACGCATTATGCTTCCACGAGGCGGGAATTCACTTAAAAAGGCTAGCATCTATTCTGTGTAGCTGCTGTATTTTGCCCGGCAAAGAAGCTCAGGAAAACCTGATGCTGTGAAAAATGTTGTGCTGTTTAAAATTCTTACCGGTTGCTGCGTTTTCTCTTACTTCAGCCCGCTTCAGTATTTGATTCATCATGCCGTAGCTAGAAAAACAACGAGAAACGGCTAGCGCACTTTGCATGCATGTGCATGGAGTTCCAGTTTACTTTTGTCCAGCAAATTTTACTTCACCATACTGATGACGTTATCAAATATTGAAAGATTTAAAAAAAAATCTATCAAATTTATGCGAGTAAACTGTTATGTTTGTAATGATATGGCTCTGCAGATCTCTCCTGGCACACTCCTAAACACAGGTAAATTTACATGAGGATGCCTTGGTAAATTACCGTAACATTGCAAATTATGAGCAAAGTTGAAAACCTGAAGTCAAATCCTAGAGAAAGTGTTGAATCTCCTCGGTTTCTGCTGCTGAAAATGTCCTGTTCAAAATTTCTTCATTGTGATTCACAGTAAAAAATATATTTACTGTAGAATTTACCCGCTATTGAAATTTAACCATGATGCTTTGCAGATTTACAGCAACATGCTGTATACAGGTTTGTTCATTTTACAGTAATAATGCTGTGAAAACTACAAAAATTTGTTACAGTGAGGATATACTGACCCTGATTATCGGCTGTTTTTAAACTATCAGCCGATAGTGTGAAAATTTGCTTTATCTGTAATATTTATTACAATAAACTGTCAAATCATATGTAAAAAAAATTATTTTTCACTACTGTAAATGGACTCATACACAAAATATGTCATCATTTTAAAGCTCAATAGCATTTGAAGAGAATAGCAGATATAGCTTCTACTGAACTAGATATGCTATATAGCATAACTTATAGTTTGAAATGATAAATAATTAAATAAGTATATAAACAGTCATTCAATAATTTATCCCTAGAATGCTATGTTTACATATGATTTTATAGTTTATTTTAATACATGTAAAATGTGTATATTATAGTTAATGTGTACATTACAGCACCAAAGTGAACACTTTTGGTTTTATTACTGTAAATCATTCTCTTCAAATGCTATTGAAGTTAGAAACGCGTATACAAATATCGTATGTAACTTTGAAACGGGCCCTAAATTTGCGAATACTGAACGTCCAGCGTCAAACCAACTTTGTCCCAGTATATCAGATCCAGGCAGCTGTAAAACAGTGAGAGATCTTGAGGCTTAGTAAAAAGCTTAGTAAAAGCCACGAGACGCGCTCCATTATGGACAAAGAGCGAATAAAATATAAGTTAAGATGACAAATAGTGCAATTCTGCTCTTATTTATCTATCTGTTAGCTCGCGTGCATCAATCGGAGTGTCTGGTAGCAGTAAGGCAGGTGAAAATCGTTTTGTTAATGATGAATATTGACCTATTGTGCGTACCGTTCTGACCCCTGCTGGATACAGGGGATATGCGCTGCATTTTGTTTAAAAACACCTTACATGTTGTAAAAGATCGCGAGGCAGGCGCATGTACACGTGACTCTACATTTATGCCACCTCTGAGCAGCATTTTCATAATGTCAAACATCGCAAATTTCAGATTCAGTCAATACAGTTGTCCCGAAACTTTGCAATGTGTACATAGTAGCATAAAAATTAAAACTTGTATTCAAATTATATACAGAAACCGAGCAAAGAGCGACCCCTATATAATACATTTCATACTAAGTATACTTCAAATCCATTTACACATTTATTGACGCAACACTTACTGATATAATTAATATAATATCATTAATTTTATATTAATTATATATTTAATATTATCAAACTGATATAAAGCACAATCAAATATACTTTAGTATATCTTTAGTTGGATCTCAGCAGTACTTCCACACAATTAAAGTACAAAATTAGTTGTAAGTATTGCAGTTTAGTATAGCAAAAGTACAATTGCAGGGTATTTTTATTTATCACATGAATATGTAAATGTATAAGCAGTATACTTAGCACAAAATAATGTATTTCAAATATTCTTTTTTTTTTTCACTAGGGTAATCCGTTGTTAGAGATGTTTCTAATAACATATTATTTGTTTATTGTTGCTTTTTTTTTCAGAAAGTACCAATGGGTGGATGAACACAATTGGAGCATTCTTTAAAAGGCTTTTCTGGAGGGATCCGGCTGTTCCAGAGCCAGTGTGTTTTGCAGATGCAAGCACTCCTGAGCCAACATCTGAATTGGATCTGGTCGATACCGAGCAATCAAGTGTCCCATTTCCATGTGTTCCTGAGCCGGAACCTGAACCAGAGGAGTCAAGTGTCCCAGGTCCAAGCAGTTCTGAGCCGGAATCTGAATTGGACCTGGTTGATCCAGATGAGTCATGTGTCCCAGGTCCAAGCAGTTCCGAGTCATTAGGTCAGGAGGTTGACGACGATGATGCCATCTCAGATTTGAAGAGCCTTACACTGGTGTCTGAAGATCTGAAGATGGATGCTTCTCCTGAAACCCCTGAAGAGAAGAGGCCAAAAAGTAAATATCAACAGAGCGTTTTGAGATGCGGTTGTCACTACTTCCATTTTTCGGGAGTTAATTCAGTTGTAGAATGCGGTTGTCACTCCGGTAAATTACTGAACTGTGTGTGTACAGAACAAATGAGATGCAAAAGAAATGACTTTCAAGTTGGACTAATTATTAATGTTTGATCTGTGGTTAGAGATGTTTCTGATAACATATTTGTTTTCTTCTATTTTCAGAAAGTACCAATGGGTGGATGATGAACAAAATTGGTGCATTCTTTAAAATGCTTTTTTGGAGAGATCCGGCTGTTCCAGAGCCAGTGTGCGTTCCAGATGCAAGCACTCCTGAGCAAACATCTGAAATGGATCTGGTTCTGGTTCCAAGCGTTCCTGAGATGGAACCTGAATTCGATCAGGCTGATCCAAAGCAATCATGTGTTCCGGTTCCAAGCTTTCCTGAGATGGAACTTGATTTGGATCTGGCTGATTCAGAACAATTGTGTGTCCCGGTTCCAAGCGTTCCTGAGCCGGAATCTGAACTGGATCTGCTATTTAATTCAGATGAACCATGTCACCTGGTTACAAGCATTCCTGAACCTGAACTGGATCTGGTTGATTCAGATGAATTATGTGACCTGGTTCCAAGCGTTCCTGAACCTGAACTGGATCTGGTTGATTCAGATGAATCATGTGTCCCAGGTCCAAGCAGTGCTGTGCCAAAACCTAATGCAAGCGCTTCCAAGCAGGATCCATTTCCAGAAGAGAAATGTTTTCAATTGTACAGGCGTGTAAAGGCCTGTACAATGTGTTACAAACCTGTCACTCAGGTCTGGGACAACATCTTCATTGGAAATAAATAAGTCTACAACCCTCCTTTGACTAATATAAACCATGTGATTAATAATGTAATGCAGGAGTATGAACAGGAATCAAACACAATTATATTTCTACATTGTAAATCCTCATTAGCGAAAGACTAATCTAGACTGTTGTGTTCTTGTGCAGAGAGACGGCAAGGGACCGAATGAGAATGAAAGAGCTGGGCATTACTCACATCCTGAATGCTGCGGCTATGAAAAAGAAACTGAGGATCTTGTTGGGAATGCCATGGAAGAAAGACCTGAGAGACACAGTTGACACAGGGGCCAGTTATTACAGAGGCATGAAGATCCGTTATTGTGGCTTGCCTACAACAAAGGCTTCCAGCATCAGCAAGTACTTCTTGCCAGCTGCCAGATTTATCCACAAGGCCAAGAAAAACGCAGAAAGTAAGATCTTTTATCAAGTGTTTTACAGTGACAAACTGTTTGGGAATTTTTTTTGACTGTCTTTCTGTTTTTATTTCCACAGATAAGGTGTTCATTCACTGCACAGATGGTGTCAACTTCGCTCCTACACTTTTTCTGGCATACCTCATGATCCACCATTACATGATTGTGGAGGATGCCATTGATTATCTGGTAAAGGTGAAATACATAGAGCCTGACATAGACTTCCTGAGGCAGCTGGCAATCCTCAATGAGGAACTTGTGCACAAGTAAAAACAAATGCACAGCACCGATTAAAAATGGTGCACAAATGAAAAAAAAAACAGATCAGATTTTTAAAAAGTGTGTAGCGAGGTTAGTAAGATCAGGGAAGAAGGAGGCGGGAATCGGGCGAAGTTCATGGATGAGGGTGAGGAGGTCCGGTTCTGCACCTGCTGGGTAAACTCCTCCGCGATGCCTGGCGGTGGCGCTGGAGAGCCCTCGGTGGACGGCTCGATACTCTTCCGCTGCCTGGTGGCCGCAAGGAGACGGCTCTTCCGTGTTTGGGCAGCCGACAGGAGTCCCTGATTCACTGCGACAGGCTCCGGCCTCAGCGAATGGTGGCGACTCCTCCGCTCCCTCATGGACTGCAGGCAGCCGCCCCTCCACTCCCCAGGCGGTTGGCAGCAAATTTGGCCGTCCCCCTGGCAACTCACTCCAGCCCGCTGCCTTGAACATCCATGGCGGCAGACTCTGTTCAGCCACGCTCGATGGCACTGCGCATTCCCCACAGCGGCGAGGACTCTATGACAGTGCGTTCCTCCTTCCTCCTGGCCTCGTCCTTAAATTTTAATAAAATATTACAATTGGTTAAGCATTGTTGTCAGCATTCCTGATTTCTGAATCATATTATTCCTTGATATGCTTGTGGTATGTGTTTGATTCTTCACACCTTTCACCAGTGTCTTTTTTCAAGAACAAATACCAAACTTTTTAGAAAATAGCAAGTGCTAGCCAAAGGTTTTTAAAAGTAGCTTGCTAAATGTTTATTCTCAGTACTGAAGTTTATTTGTCACTACCGAAACACAATAATAAATATTTAATAAGAAGTGTTACATTGACCTATTAAGATTTTGTTTACATCTTCCTTGTAAATATATTTTTTGCTATTTTTAAAAAAAGGTTTTCACAGGTAACTACAATTTTAACAATATGTCAAGTGTAATTTATGAGATTTGTTGTATTTTGTTTATGTATTTAAGTTTATCATACTGATTTCAAAGTAAAGGATTCATTATTTTGAATAGCAAACACTATAATAACATCTTAGTTGATAATTCAATGTACTTTATTTTTGACGAAACATCCTATGTTTCAGTCGTGACTGTTGGTTAGCGTCCACATCACATTACAGAACTTTAACTCATACTAAAACATATTAAAATACTAATGATTTGCATAACTGTACTAAAAGTTTGTTTATTTCCCCCAAATAAATGATTAAGTGTTCCCTTTTGTCACTACCAAAACAATGATGTCATGTTTCGGTCGTGACGATTTTAGATACTTTTAGAGCGTAGCTCAAAGATGCTAATCAGCACATGGTTAGCTAGCACAGTTCTGAACAGATGTACAAAATTTTATTAAATAACAAATGTCACGACCGAAACGTGGTGAAGTTTCTATTGTGACATTTGTTATTTAATAAAATTTTGTTGAACTTTTGAACACATTTAACTCAAAATGATGGCCTATATGAAAGAGAGGCTATGAGAGGGAGGGACATGGGAATGTTTCCTGATCAAAAATGTAGGGGTGTGGCTAAAATCAATCTCAGCCAGTGGACTAAAACATACACTGGTTGAATTTCACAAGTTGAAATGGTTCAGGACAGCCACCTCCCAATTGAAGTACAATAAATGATGAATTTATTATATATTAAGCTTACTGATATTTTAAATATTTTTGTGGGATTCAATAGATAATAGAAGGATCGTAGCAAACATCTACAATACTTAAATGCTTTTTAAATGTGTTTTTTGGTTGTGGGACAGCAGTTTGCACCATTTCTGTAGAGTGGCCCATATATAATCAAAATAAAAAAAAATTTACATTTCTGTCCACTATAAATATATTGTTAAAAAAATCATGATAAAGGCAAATGAAAAGGAAAAGTGAGAAAATAATTTCATCGTTTGTTGAGGTCTGGTTTTAATGGTAGCCATTTTGTGGTACCAGCTGCTGTTTTTTCTCTGAACCCGAAATCATCCCATACTCTCATTCACAATTCACTACATTAGTCCAGTAATATACAGTATCTGACAGAGAGACTCGCACGCTTAAAAGCTTTGAGTGTGATGAAGGAAACGATACGCTTCTGTTAAACTATAACAAATATGTGTAAACTTCAAACAAACGCTTTCAGAATCTTTATTTTGTTTAACTTTTTTTTTCTCTAAACCTAAATGTATGTATATGTATCTAAATATATAGACATTAATAATAAACGTCAATAATTTTATATTATAAAGTATGAAATATACTTTTATACGGTTATTATTATTGTTGTTGTTGTCACAAGACAGTTCATGTTTGAAGCCGTCAATACCACGTAACCACCTACGTTTCCGTGACGTCATGGCGCTACTTCCGCATTACCGGTCAACGAAAGCGGTCTGTTCTGTTTTGTCCATGTGATTTAATTTCGGTTCAAAACCGATTTTTTTCTCCGTGTCAATCGCTAATCAAAGATGTCTAAACCGAAATTAATAGTGTTCGACCTCGGTAAGTTTCCACAGTCAATGTTTAGCGTTTTACTTTAGAATAACAGTATGGTTTTATAAGCCTCAGTAAATGAGATAAATACTCTTCCTTATGTGATCATTCATAATGTAGACATCACAGAATACATACGTGGCTGATACCAAACAACAGATTTGCTGCCGTAACAATAACTAGTATCTGTGTGTGATAATATTAATATTTTATAAATACCAATGTATGGTCAAAACTATTTTTACCTTTTATAAAAAAGGGTTTTATATATATATATATATATATATATATATATATATATATATATATATATATATATATATATGTATATGTATATATATACAGTGGGTACGGAAAGTATTCAGACCCCCTTAAATTTTTCACTCTTTGTTATATTGCAGCCATTTGCTAAAACCATTTAAGTTCATTTTTTTTCCTCATTAATGTACACATAGCACCCCATATTGACAGAAAAACACAGAATTGTTGACATTTTTGCAGATTTATTAAAAAAGAAAAACTGAAATATCACATGGTCCTAAGTATTCAGACCCTTTGCTGTGACACTCATATATTTAACTCAGGTGCTGTCCATTTCTTCTGATCATCCTTGAGATGGTTCTGTACCTTCATTTGAGTCCAGCTGTGTTTGATTATACTGATTGGACTTGATTAGGAAAGACACACACCTGTCTATATAAGACCTTACAGCTCACAGTGCATGTCAGAGCAAATGAGAATCATGAGGTCAAAGGAACTGCCTGAAGAGCTCAGAGACAGAATTGTGGCAAGGCACAGATCTGGCCAAGGTTACAAAAAAATTTCTGCTGCACTTAAGGTTCCTAAGAGCACAGTGGCCTCCATAATCCTTAAATGGAAGACGTTTGGGACGACCAGAACCCTTCCTAGAGCTGGCCGTCCGGCCAAACTGAGCTATCGGGGGAGAAGAGCCTTGGTGAGAGAGGTAA